>JANHGN010022509.1:0-12918 GCA_024605025.1 Megaceryle maxima | reverse complement strand
AGGGGGGGGGAGGAGGGGGAGAGGGGGGGGGGGGAAGGAGAAGGGAGGGTGGAGGGGAAGGAAGGAGAAGGAAGGAGGAATAAAATAAGAGTAAGAAAGAAGAAAGAAGGCAATAAAAAGAGAAAAAAAGACAAAAGAAAAAAAATAAGAGGGAAAAAAAAGGAAAAAAAAAGTAAAAATAAACCAAAATCAACCGCAGAGAAAGAGGCAGTCGGCGACACCCAAGATGCTGCTTTTCTTAAAAGAAGTTTAAAAAAAAAAAAAAAAAAAAAAAAAAAATGAAAGCAAAGAAAACAACCCAAGGGGCTAATCGAAAACCAGCGGGCGGAAATCCTGCGAGACGCTGAGCTCCTTCCCTTCCCCAAGCTCAGCCCCGTGCAGGATGAGGCTGCTCGCTGCTCCGTGCCCTCCCGTTCCTCAAGAGCAGCCGTGACGCGGCCGGTACCCTGGCGGCACCGGAGCCAAGCCGGCAACCCGGCTGCGATGACGGGAGGGTGAAAACAAAAGGGATTTAGGCGAAAAGCGAGGGGTGGTTCGAACGAGGGACCGTGCCCTCGGCGGTTAATAATATCTCGGTGCTGAAAATAAAACTGGAAAGGAAGCTCCTTTGTGACAGTCGGCAGGCGGCCAGGCTGCGGCGTGGGTCATTCAAGCCGGTCGAGGACAGCGGTGGGACTGGCACCCACTCACGTCAAGAGCTCACCCAGCCCAACCCCCTCCCAAAGCTCACAATCGGGGGCTCCAGTCCACCCCGTTTTGACCCCAGCTGGACCTCCAATGGGGTGCACCCCCCTTTTCAACCCAGAAGTTGACGGTCTTGGCTATGGAGGTGAGGAATCGGCATCCTCCCCGCCTCCCCCCATGCCGGCGGCGGGGAAACGCATGTGGTTAATGTTACTGGTTCCTCTAGTGTAAGTGATACCCGCTGGCAGACGGCGGGGATGGAAACGATGCAGCCCTGCCAGCCCGGGGCTGCTCCTCTACGAGTGTTTTTGTCCCGTCGAGTTTTAAATGTCCCCAGCGATCAAGTTGCCAGAGCTCACTGGGACATCTACAAGCAGAGCATGGACACCTAACCTTGAATGGATACCTAACTAGCTTCAAACAGACACCTAAGTTCCAATGGACATCTAGGTAACGTTGAATGGACATCTAACCAACTTCAAACACCTAACTTTGAATGGATACCCAACTAACTTTGAGCGGACACCTAACTCTGAATGGACACCCAACTTCCAAAATACACTTTTCTGTCCTCATTCCTTCCTAAAAAGTTGTCAGGTTGAGAGATAAAACCTGAGTGGTCACCATCGTGGTGACCCCACCATGAAGGACTTAGGGTGGTGGGGTTTTCTGTATTTTATTCTCAACTGCTCTCAAGGCATCACTTCGTTGGGGAAATCTATCAGCACCCAGAAAAAAAATATTTTATAGAATCATTTAGGTTGGAAAAGACCTTTAAGCTCATCAAGTCCAACCACTGAGGTTGGAAAAGACCCTTAAGATCATCGAGTCCAACCATTTCAGTTGGAAAAGACCTTTATGACCATTGACCCAACTTTGCCCACCACTAAACCACGTCCCTAAGCACCATTTAATGGTGCTTTAGGAATTTAGTGGAGCTGTGCAAGGATGGATTGAAACACCCAGCATTTCATGGGGGGGGGGCACTTCAGCCATCAGGGTTGGTTTGTTTTAAAACCCATCCTAGAAGAATACCTAGGAAAGGATCAAAAGGCTCTCGAGGGCTTAAAATTAATTATTAAATGGGTCTTATTTGCTCCGAGGGGGGATTTTAATTAGTTAAGAGACAGGACGAGGATGTCCCCAGGGCAGGGGGGGTTCCCCACAGGGTAAGATCCCCCTTAAGAAAAAAAAAAACCCAAATCCACAACCACCCCACGGGGCTGAAGGAGCCAGAGCGGGTGGCCAAGCCAAGAGCCGCGGGGTCGGTGCCAAGCGCCGGCTCCCTCCTCCCCGCCGGCCACGGTCAGATGATGTGGATGTGCGAGGCGAGCCGGGAGGCTCCTAGTCTGGCAGGCAGCCTGCTCTGCTCCAGAGGCTCCAGTGCTGTCATCTTGGCGTTAACCCCTGATAACCTTGTCCTTTCCCAGGATGGGATGGTGGGGTTTTTTTTTTAGGTAAGCCTCTGAGGGAGGGGGAAAGCTGGGAAGGGTGCAACACCACCCCCCCCCCCCCCCCCGTGATGTTCAATGCCAAATAAAATAAAAAATAATAAAAGAAAAAAATAAAAGGACATACACTTAAAAATAAACCAAGAAGTAACTGTAAAAAAAAAAAAAAAAATTAGAAGAATTCCCAAGCAATTGTTTATCCCTGGGACAAATACACAGTCCCAGTTCCACAGGAAGATGTCTCAATTTCAGATTATAATAGGATGCCAATTTGTAAATAAAGGCATTTCACAGGAGGTTATAAACTCTGGACCAAGAGGGAGGGAGGAGGGAGGTGGAAGGAGGAGGAGGGGGAATGGGAAAACACAGGCAGGGCTCTGCCAGAGAAGCCGCGCCGGACGGATCCTGTTTACACGGCGGCAGGTCGTGGAATTGGGGGGGTGTGGAGGAGCGATGGGGAGTCGCTTCGGGGGGCACATAGTTCTGGATTTGGACAAGGTGCTTCTTCCCTGGCGAGCAGATACCAGCGGGGATCAAAGACATAGTGAAACATTCCTGGCCCGCTCGCGACTGCTGAGTGAAATGTCAAGAGGCCAAAGAGGTCCCTTAAAAAACCAGGAGAGGTCCCATCACCAGGAGAGGAGGAGCAGGGAGCAAGGCTGATGCTTCTCCAAACTCCCGAGGTCTTTGCCCATCTTTCTGGTGCAGAGTTAGGAGGGAGAAAATGAAGTTGCACTTGCTCTGGAAGAGCCTTGCACGTCTCACAGCCTCAAGCCTTGGTCCACCACCCACCAACATCATCACTCAATGTCCACTGGCTCCAAGAGACCCTAAGTTGGTTCCTGAGTCAGGGCAAGTCAACAGGATTTGGCTGAAATCTGGGTTTGCTATTCTGTGAATAGTATGATTGAAAGCAAGGCAGCTCACGTTGCTTCCCCTCTCTGATGGCCAGCTCTGGCCTTGGAGAGAGCTGCACTTTGCCAGCACATCCAGCACCATTCATCTGTCCTGCAGGAAAGCCACCTTCTTAACTGTCATGGCCACCACAACCTTTCATGAGCCAAGAGCCAACAGTCCTACAGTACACACAGGTCAAGAGGGAGATGTCCAGGGCTGGGTGGAGGGCATCCCATGCAGACCCACCACCAACACCATCAAGCACCATCAGCTCACTCCTATCCTCAGAGCAGAGCCCCTCCATGGGTCATACAGAAATTCAGCTCCCACCAACCAGATGCCACCAGACAGCCACCTCCAGGCTCTCCAAGCGTGGCTTCGCTTGTTTGAAAGACATGTCAACCAAACATATCTGCTGAGAACGAGTCAGCTCAGAAGATAGGAAAAACCAGCCTCTCTCTCCTATTTTTATCTCCAATGGGTTATTTTTGGTTTTAACCACGTTGAGGATAGAAAGGATCTGAACTGGTACTACCTGAGCACAACCATTTCAATAGGAGATGCCATGACTGAGGAGTCCTGACCTACCCACCACAGAGTGACCACCATTAAAAAATAAAGATGAAAGAAAATAATGATGGAATTGAGAGCCAGCTCCTAAAGGGGGAGCAAGGGGTACATCAGCTGGGTGATGGGATGGCTGAGGAAGAGACAGTAGAGGTGGGATGAGGACACCAGCACAGCGTGAAGAACTACCTAATATTGTGTTCCTGGGCCAGAAAGGAGAACAGAAAGGGGAGGGAGCAGCTCAGATGAGTGGAAAACCCTCCCCATACAGCCCCTGCACCTCCCACATCCCCCAGTGCCTCTGGTATCCAGAGTATCAATGAAAGTGCCTTCAGCCTTCAGAAGGAGACAGTGATCCCAGTGGTGGCCAGACATGATACTCATCATCAAAGGACCCTCATGGAGAGCTGCAAGGGTGCACACTTCCATGCCCTTCTGAATGCTCCTCTTGCCATCATCTTCTCACACCACCACCCCCACCAAGTGGTTTCCCTGCCAGAGTAGCTGTGAACCCCAGGCTGGCTTCCTTCCCAATTCTCAGTGCCAGGAGGGATGTGCCTCACTAAAACCTGCCCTTCCGGCTTCCAGACATTAGGCCAGGTCTACTGACTTTCAACACTGCTACTACACCAGCATCCACTACCCATCACTGGTGGCCAAAGCTTATGGTGCTATAGGAACCCACCACCACCATCCACCTGTGGTCTTCTTTCTTAGCCTCCTGCTCCACCTTCCAAATCTATCAAAACTGGGTTGTTTGGTTTTTTGTTTTTTTTTCCCTTTTCTTAGGTTGCCCAAAGCCATTGTGGAGTCTCTCTCCCTGGAAGTGTTCAAGGCCAGCTTGGATGAGGCTTTGAGCAACCTGCCCATAGCAGAAGGGTTGGAATGAGATGATCTTCAAGGTCCCTTCCAACCCAAACAATCCTACGAGTCTCAATGCCATCCTTTCCTCAAGGAACCACAAATCCAGTGCACACAACCCTGGTCAGGAAGGGATGAAGGATGCTAGATTCTCCACCCAGCATCCCCAATCCCCAAGTGCCCAAACTTCAGACAAGACCAAGCTGGAGCGCTCTCTGCCTATCCTGCCAAGAACTCATTAAAACCCTCTTCAAATACACTCTTCTGTTAACTAAAATATGTGGGGAGGGGTAGAAAAATATAAAAAAAAAAGGAAAAAAAAAAGAAAAAGAGAAGGATAAAAGCAGGTCTTGGAGGACGGCCGCGAAGCGCGTTTATTTTCCTTTCTCGACTGGGTCTCTCCAGTTGGGAATTTTCAGGGCCACGCTTCTGTGCAGGGAAGGGAGATGCCAGTAAATCAGAGCAAATTCAAAACAAATGCTCTTTTCATGTGGAGGCATTTGGCTTTGTTCAGGGCTTGGGTAGGTAAGTGTAGCCCTTCAAGAGTCAACTCTCCTATCAGCTCCTCATTAAACTCAATGGGCTACGATTACAGTTTGGAGAGGCAGGGGGAAAAAAATAAAAGGGGAAAAAAAAAAAAAAAAAGATATAAAAGTCAATCAATCAATCAACCAAACAAACCAAAACAAGTAGTTAATGATCATAAAAAGGTTCTGTTTCCAGGCTTTGGTGGTGGAGAAACCTCTGATAAGGAAGACCAACTAAAGACCAACTCAAATACTACAAATATAATAAGGTTGGAAAATGTATTTGGGGGGGGCGAAATGTGCTTTTCTATTTAGGGGGATGAGGTTCTCCTAAGGAGCTGGGGCTCCCCTTCCCGTGGCCCTTTGGGAGGCACCGGGAAGGAGCCCCCCGTGTTATTTCCTGCAGCCCCAAGCCCCCACCTCCCTTCGGGAGCGGAGCAGCCAGACGAGATGTTATCAATCGGCTGAACCTTACAGAAAGCCCCCTTTTAAAAAGCAAGTACTTCCTCTGCTTATTTCATGTGGTATCCTGTGGAACTCAACTCGCTTCTCCTCCCCTCCACAACGAGGGTATTTCAGAAGGAGGAGGGAAAAAGAGGAAAAACAAAAAAAAAAGATCTAAGAACATCCTTATTGCATTGGGGTTTTTTTTGGGTTTTTTTTCCCTTATTTTTTTGTTGTTGTTTTTTTTTTTCTTTTTAAGCTTTTTTTTCTTCCCTAAAGCTATAGGCTCCAATAGCAAAATAAAATAAATAAATAAGTCTTCTGCATTAAAAAAACAAAACCATAAAAAAATCAAACCAAACCAAAACAACGACAGAAAAAAAAAAAAAATATAAACACCACCACAGCAACAAGTTTCTCTGCTCCCTCTCCCCCTTCGTTTTGATGAATTCTCATTAGGGCCTTTGAACAAACAATATGCTCTCCTCTCAAGTAACAGGCAGGGTATATATTACACCCAAAGAAAAACAAACAAGGCTCACTTAAAGACATCCACCCTGAACGCAATTCCTGGAGAGAGGCAGGGGCAGATGGAAGCAGGCGCGTGTGGCCACCACCACCCTGGTTCTGAAATTCCAGTTTCAGGGCAATAAATAAATCGTGAAGCCCCCAATGAAAGGTAGCACAGAATCCAAGAATCTCTTTGGTTGGAAGAGACCTTCAAGATCTAGTTCAACTTTTGGCCCAACACTGCAAGTTCATCACTAAACCATGTCCCTAAGCACCAGGTCTCCATGGAATTTAAAGGCCCCCAGGGATGGCAACTCCACCACTGCCCTGGGTAGACCATTCCAATGTTTGGTAACCCTTGTGGTGAAGCACCTTCAATGGTGGTGGGTATGTGCAGGCACATGGGGTTTTCAGACGCTTTAATCCTGGTAGAACCAAGGAGTTGGTCAGTCAAGGGGTGGGAGAGGAGGCACCAGAGATACCATGCCTTGCAAAAGGTGTTGGGAGTTGGACTAGATGACCTTTAAAGGTGCCTTTCAACCCAATGATTAAAAGCCCATGAGGGGTAGGAAAAGCACCCTCTGGAACCCCTATCTCAGAATGGCACCTGGAGGTTGAAGATGATGACAAATGGGAAAATGACAGAAATCAGCAAGTATCTCAAGTTGGAAGGGACCCATGAGGATCTTCAAGTCCAACTCCCTCTGCAAAAAAAACGAGGTCACCCTTACTTCCCTGGCACCACATAGGAGGTGAGAGATGCTGGTTACCCTACCAAGAGCAAAGCCTCAGCATGGCTCTCATCTGAGGCAAGAGGTACCACCAGCAAATCAAGGAAAGCTTGACACCCAATCCTTCTGCGAGACACAACCACACCTGCTCCAGTAACTCATGCATCTCCAGTGGCCAACACAGCTCAGCCTTCCCCAACACGCCTCTTCCTGCCTCGCTCGGAAAATTAATGGAGCGTAAGGCTGGAATTCAAAGGAAATATGGGGCTTCTGGGGATGGAGAACCTCGCCTAGGATTTCAACACATCCTCTACACAAGAGGAACGCGGCTGCTACTGGAACAAAACCCAACTCCCCCTTCGAGCACGACACACAGTCCCAGAACACCCCAAGCATCGCTTCTGTCGGGACCCTCGATCAACGCAACCCCGCGGCCAAGACAGAAACAAATCAAGGGCTACAGGAGATGTCTTACCTGAAAGCCCCCCAGGGGCTAGACAATTAGTTCCCCCTGTTTCAGTGGAGGAAGGCACAGAGTCTGGACAATCTGCTGGAGAGGAAGAAGAGAGGAAAGGATAAAGAATCAAATAAATAATCAGCACAGAGGTGGTTCTTCACAAGCTCCCAGCATCGCCCCGAGCAGGACACGCATTCCAAAGGGCTTAGCAGGAAGTGATTACTAATTGTCCGCGAGGAGACAGGAGTTCATCAAGAAGCATCCACCCTAAACTGTCGCCTCAGTCAAGGCTGCACACGGCAGGCGCTTCAGCGCCAGCCAAAGACCAATTATAGACCATCACAAAAAAAAAAAAGTAAAATAAAATAAAATTACAGACTGGCTGCCACCTGTCCGGCCAAGTCACCGGGGAATGAGATCAAGGATGTCGTTGGTTCTGATGTAAGCGAGCTCCCCGCCAAGTGCTCAAAATGTGGTTTTAGTCAACACCTGTAACTCCCCAAAATGGGAACCGAAAGGGAAACGTCTCATCGACGCCCTTCTGCGGCAAACAGTCTCCGTTTGCATCCCCCAGCTTGGGTTTTGGTACTGCCAGCAGCTGGCAGAGCTTACACCCCGCTGTCACCTCTTGGGACAAGCGGTTGACTGGATCTACTCCTCCAGGCACCACCGAAGGGCGAGGGTAGGGATGGCTGATTTTCACCTGTGAGAGGGTTCTCCTGATGCATGAAGCTGGTTGAGCTCAAGGTTTGGACCTTGCCATCCCAAGCCTGCTCCTCCAGGTGACAACAGCCAGAAGCCAACACCAATACCCTGGTCCTACAGGCAAATTCCATCTTTTCAGTCACTACCATGGGGGAGACAAGCTCAAGGACAAGCCTAAGAAGATCCATGGAGTTCACACAAGCTTCTGGTCTTCAGCAGGGTCTTGGGAAGTTTGGGCTTCATCCCATTTGGTCTCCCTAATGACATCATGCTCACAGCTGGATCTCAAAGCAAGGGCCACCACCAGGAGAGACGCAATCATTTTCTCCCTCCTGATAAAAGTAATTTTACCTAATTTTATCCTTGAAATCCCAGTGAAAAGAAGAAATTCCTGCCTGCATAGCCTCCTTTTATCAGAGTGAGGTAGAAGACCGAACAGGAATATACAGTTTAACAGGATATACTTAATCAAACCGAAAACAATAGGGGAGGCAGGAAATGGACTTACTTGTGAAATACTGTATACCATACACTCTCTAAATGCCTTCTCCTGCTTTCTACACTAAAGAAATAGAAGGGGTGTTCCCCCCATACACACACCTTTTTTTTTTTAACACTTTCTAATCCAGGCAGAAGATTCGCCAAGAGAAGATACCCCCCTCTGAGATGCCATCAACTGCTTGTGCTACAGGTGCTTTCTGAAAGCAGGTTGGACCACCCTGTGCTGAGCTCTGGCTGCCCCCAGTTACATCTCCTTGATGTGTCCCTTGAAGGATAAAGGACATCACGGGCCTTTTCCACATTGTCTTGCTCTAGGGACCATACGTGACCAGGTCCTCTGACAGCACAAAGCAACAGGGGAAGGCAGGAGAGAATCCCATCCCAACTTAAAATGCATAACCCTAGCACTGGGTCCAAGGTCAGCTTGGATGGGGGTCTGAGCAACCTGCTTGAGTTGTAGATGTTCCTGCTCACTGCAAGGGGGTTGGACTAGATGGCCTTAAAAGGTCCCTCCTTCCAACACAAAACAGTCAGCAGTTCTGTGAATGGGGTGATGTGTTTTCCTGACTTTTTACAGCTGTCACCTCCCTTCCCATGTCCCATCATCCAATGGCCAGTTCTCTTCATCAATTATTTACCTTCTGAAGCATCTTTAGAGGACAGAGAGCTAATGCACCTCAACTCTAGACCAAGCATGACAGTCAGGTGTGGGATAAACCCAAAAGCAGGTCCCTCCTGGCCTCTCTGTCCTACACTTGGCTGGTTTTATCCTTGCCTTCTTCCCATCACCCACAGATCTGCTGAGGGTTCTAGCTAGCAGGAGGTACTTCATTTTATCTTCAGCACTGAAGAGGTCCCAAGATCAAAAGTTTACCCAAGGCTACTGCATGTAAACCTCCTCCCAAAACTGCCTTCACACAAGATAAAATGTTTACAGATAGACGGTTATTCCTGGTAACCACCAGCCCAACCTTGCAAGGTGCCTAATAGCTCCTGAAAGCTGCCAAACCTCCAAATCCCCTGAAAATCAATTCCACGGGAGGGCATTTGGCTCTGCAGCAACCCATCAGTGGGTTTCTTGCACTCACACTCCAGCTCCAACGTGACCAGCTACCCAGAAGCACGATGGACACAGCCGCTTGTTCAACTTGATGACGGGTCAAAGTGTTTGCCTGAATTCTTTGGGGTCACAACTATCCATTGCTTTCAACAGAGCCACAAGCTCCTGCAGGGACATCAGGGATGCCCCCAGGACTGCAGAGCGAGTCTGGTCCCACAAAAGCCACCATCACCTATCCATGCAACCATCAGGTGTCAGGAAAAGTCCTATCCCTCATCGATGAGCAAGCCAGTGTGGACCTAAAGCCTTCCCACAGGTAATCTTGTTGTCAAGGGCAGATGGTTCTGCTCTATGTCAAGTGCACAAATTCCAGATCTGTCCTACCAACACATAGACTGATGTGGCGTCTCACTGCTCATGGGAGACCTCTGGCTCCCTGTCCATCCTCCAGCCAGCAACACAGCCTGTCCCAACTTCCATCACCTCCAGAAAAAAAAAAAGAAGCAATCCCCATCATAATGGTTTGAAACTAAGAGGGAGATTTAGGCTGGAGAGAAGGGAGCAATTGTTGGTGCTGAGGGTGGGGAGAGCCTGGCCCAGGTTGCCCCGAGAGGTGGTGGCTGCCCCATCCCTGGCACCATTGCAGGGGAGGTTGGCCGGGGCTCTGAGCACCCTGCTCTAGTTGGAGACGTCCCTGCTCCCTGCAGGGGGGTTGGACCTTTAAAGGTCCCTTCCAATCCAAACCATTTGATGATATGATCATGGGCACTGGTGACCACTGCCAGAGCCCATGCTGGCCCAGGTATTTTTGTCTGTCTGTCCACACAAAGCATTTAGATGTAGCACACTAAATCCTTTAATATTTTTATGACCACTACCAGGCTTGATAGAAAAGCAGAACTCTCCTGATGGATGCACATTCCCAGCTCCACTGTCAGCTGCAGCTGCCCAAGTCTCAACAGAGAGACCACTCCCCACCTGAGGTCCTTAGGTGGGGGGGGAGAAGATGATTCATGGACACCTACCAGCCAACCAACCTACTTCACACTTCCACATCATCATCTCCCATCTAACCAACAATCCTTAACATCCAGCTGGGAAACCACCCCAGGAGATGGCACCGATGCCGGGACGGGAAACCCTCGGTCCCTCCGCGGAGGAAACGCCAAGAAACCCTGAGCTTGCAAAACCCACCTGCAACAACAGACTTCCAGGCTCCGCTCGTGCCTGTGGCGGCCCCGTTAAGTCAAGAGTTCAGCTGCCAAATGATTTTTTTTTTCTTTCTTTTAAAAAGGCAAGGGAAAAAAAAAGGAAAAAGGAGGACTTTTTTTGGTGAGTAACCCAGTTGTTTCGGCGTTTCCGATGGGCAGCGT
Organism: Megaceryle maxima; assembly: GCA_024605025.1. NCBI lineage: Eukaryota > Metazoa > Chordata > Aves > Coraciiformes > Cerylidae > Megaceryle > Megaceryle maxima. Next base: position 2,150 of record JANHGN010022509.1, on the reverse strand, counting down.
TAATCACTTCCTATTGGCCGATAGGAATAACTTTTCCTTTCGAAATGGCACATTCATGTTCTGCGGCTTTTCTGTTTACACACATTTTGCTACCTTATGTCAACACTTGCTAATGAATAAATATATCACTCGGCTACACTGAAAATGAGGTCCTGGCAGAGGCAGATGGGATGTTTAAACCCTGCAAAGAGATTTATCCCAACGTCTTTACTGGAAACCCAAGGTGAGTTTTAACCCTTCTCTCCGGCACCTTTGCATCCCAGCCTGGGATCATCTTCAGGGAGAAAGCAAAGTGATAAAACCAGAAAACAAGCAACTTTTAGGGGAGTCTTCTCCCAGCATCCTAATGATGGCCAAACCTTTGAGACCCTCAAAGCCTCCAATGAAACAACCCCTTCTGCACCTCAGCCCGTGCTTGGGATTGTTGGGCTTACTCCCAGTGTCCCTCTTTCATTCATGAGCCTTTATCTCCTGTTTTTTCACACCAAGGCAAAATATTTCCATGCTCTGCAACCCAACTGTTTTGTTAAACAGCTTTGCTTATTTCCACCAGGAATAAATAGACTTTTTTTTTCTTCAAGAGTTCACAGAAGGGAAAAACAACAGTCCAGCCTCTGAGGCAGTAATGGGGAAGGTGGGACCCCAAAACAGTGCCCTGTGAGCTCAAAGCGACCTCAGGCTTGGGGTTTCTTTTAGTCCTGAGAAACTAAACAGCAGGACTTTTACAGCAACTGTCCCTTTGCTCCGTCCCCCCAGTAAAAAAAAAAAAAAAAATAGAATTAAGAGACCTGATACTGGTCTTCAGAAACACATTTTTTCCTTCCCTCTCTACACCACCATGTCCCTCCTGCCTGCTGTGACCAAGGGACGCAACCACAGAGACCACCACGCTCCAGCCAACACTCCAGACCCGCTAATCCTCGGGGAGCCAGGAGCTGCTCCTCGTCCAGCATCACCCCTTCCACCCAGTTTCCAATCCTCCCCACCTCGCCTCCTTCCAGCCCGATTTATCTCACACCCGGCGAGCTCGCTGCCAACCAAGAGTTTATGCAGACAACCGCAAAAGAGCCGGTGCCAGCCTCAAATGGGCTTCTCCCCTGGCACCCTGACGTTCAATTACAAGCAACAAGCGTGCAGAGCAGTGCTAAAATAAAAAATATACATATACAATAAATAATAAAATTAACTTTTCAACCTCTTTCTCCCAAGTTTTTCAAGCTCACGAGGTGGGACTGGGCACCTTCAAATGATAGCAAGGTTCCTACCAACTCCACTCATCAAGACTCACTGGGATGCCCAATCATCGGGGTGATGTTACCCGGAGCCCAACCAAAATCCCTACAAATTCACCCAAGGGTGCAGGAGTTGCTGTTTTCCAGCTGGGATTTCCCTGGCTTTTCCAGGCCTGTGCTGCATTTCCAGCCCTCCTAAAGTTTCCTTGCCAGAGTTTTTCCAGTCCCACTTTACACAGAGGGGTGTCTTAAGATAAATCAGATGTTAATTCTTCCACCCAAAAGCAAAATGCATGGCAGGAGATGGTTTCCTCTGAATAAAAAGGGGCTGGTTTTCTAACACACACGCCCCCCCACCCCCCAGTTTTATTTTTTTTTAATCTATATTGAAAAGGGAAAAAAATTAAATAAATAAAAGTCCACTTACCAGTTGGTTTGAGAAAATCCATTGGATATCTGGAGTAGGGTGGAGGGGGAGACTCTGGAATTAGAAAAGTACAGAGAAAATAAAGGCAGAGCCATGAGGAAGAAAAAAAAAAAAAAAAAGAAAAGAAAAAAAAAAGATAGGAACTTATGATAACAGTGGCATTCTTTTAGCAAAACTGTTTGTCTTAGCTCTGGGGGTTGGAGGCAGGGCAGCGAGGCGGTGATTGCCTTGATATTTAGCTGTCAGATAAACAAAAGGGGCCGTCTGGCGCCAGTCTCCCTGCTATCTGCCGCTCGGGCTGTCTGATCGGGGCCTCCTTGGCTCGCCGGAGCCGCGGCAGCGCCGGGGCCCGACCGGCCGCGCCAGGCGGCCCCTAATCCCCCGGCACCGAGCGGGGACGGCGGGGAGGCAGCGCCGGGGGCCCCCCGAAGGAGGGAGGGGGGTGGGGGGGTAGGAAAAGGAGGGAGGGAGTCGGGCCTCACACCCCCCCC
>JANHGN010022508.1:25105-65474 GCA_024605025.1 Megaceryle maxima | reverse complement strand
TCCTGTTATTCCCAAACCTTCTAACCATTCTGACAGTGGATCTTGGCTTTCCTTCAGTTGGTGTAATCCACTTTTCAGTTTACCAAGCTGTCGACGTATTGAAACCAAATGGTCTGACAAGTTCATACAGCACATTCCTTCAAATTCTTCACATCGGTGACCTTGTGCCAATAACAAAAAATCAGTTGCTGCTCTATTTTTTAATACAGCACGCTTAACACTAGAAACATCTGCACTAAGCTCAGCTATAATTTGCGAAGTTAAATCTAACTCATTTTTAGTTCAGCAAGCAAGTTTCTTTAATAGGGCATGTGCTTTTGCTGCAGCCACTCCTGGCATGAATATGGAGGCCAACCATATTGAACCCCTTCCCCAAAAATCTGGTCCTCCAATATTCTCACGAGAGGTCACGCACACTTCAATGACTTTGGTGCCTTCTCCCCCATGTGTGATTGGTAATCTCCAAAAGCTGATGTAAACTGTGATGAAAAAGAGCTAGTTTTCCTAAATAACAGGGACCACCATGAGGACTAGCAGGGACTCCATTCCAAGCTCGGTCACCGCAGATCAAAAAGATGCCATCCAGCAACCTCTTTGGCAGCTGACCAGTCAAATTAGCTTTAGTATAGATATCTGTCCATTTCCAAACAAACCAGTCTTCTGACAGTGGATTCACTGTTGTCCATCTATTCATATTGACATTCAGTTGCACCACAGTGGGCAGCTCAAACATGATAAATCCATCTCCCACCTGGTTGGTACACCCAAGAAGGTCTAATTCCTCTGGCGGCCCTTGCATAATGTTAATACTTTGAATTATTTTTGCCTGCCAGCATGCATGCTGCTGCTGTGCTGTATACCCATGTATATCAGAACAAATTCCTGCTAAGACTGTTTTGTTTATCAATGTGACATTGTTGACCATTCCCTGAAACTGGGCCGGATCAAAATAGGGAACCCCAATTAAACAAGTGCAGAATAGATCTCCAGGAGTAGGCAAGCTAAGGCATATTGAATCTTGGCCAGTAAGATTCGCTAAAGTGCATTCAAAGCCCCAAGGAATCTGGACGTGCCACATTGGATTTGGGCTACAATCTAGGTTGTTCTCAAAAAGTGTTTTATTAGCTCTAGAAAAGATGCGCTACTAGATATTAAAAATGTATAAAGATTGCACTCACAGGAAAGCTGCTAGCCCTGAATTCTCTTACTGGCACTCACCTCACCCTGGCAGCTCATTCAAAGTCCCAAGGAATCTAGACCAGCCACAATTGAATTGTGCTGAAATCTAGGTTGTTCTCAAAAAGTGCTGTATTAGCTTTAGAAAAGATGTACCACTAGATATTGAAAAAGTATAGGGTTTGCTCTCACAGGAAAGATGCTAGTCCTGAATTCTCTTACTGGCCCTCACCTATGCCTGGCAGCAGAAAGAAATATGGACATGCCACCTTTGATTTAGGCTGTTACACAGGTTTTCCTGAAAATGTGCTTTACTAACTCTATCAAAGACTCGACACTAGAAATTGAAAACATCAAGGGATTTCTTCCCTAGGATAGGTGCTAGGTCTGAATTATCTTGCTGGCTGTCTCCTACCCCTGGCAAGCTATTCACAGCCACAGGAAATCTGGACATGCCACCTTTGCTTTAGGATATAATAGAGTTTGTTCTGAAATATTAGCTCTGGCAAAGAGCAGACAATAAAAAATTGAAACAGTATAGGAACTTCTCCCATAGGATATCTGTTAGCCCTGAATTCTCTTGCTGGTCCTCATTTACCCCTGTCGGGCCATTCAAAGCCACAAGAAATCTGACCCAGACACTTTTTCTTTCAGCTATAAACCATGTTGTTCTCAAAAGTCCTTATTAATTATAGGAAAGGGCTGACACTAAAAATTGAAATTGTCTAGGGATTGCTACACAGAAAAGTTGCTAGACATGAAGTCTCTTGCTGAAACTCACTTACCCATGATAGCCAATATGCAGCATCAAAAAATATGGACTTGCCACCTTTGCTTCAGGCTACCAAACACATTCTCAAAAAGTGCTTTATTACCTCTAGTAACTATTCGACACTTGGAAATTGAAAATGTCTTTGGCTTGCTGACACAGGAAAGCTTCTAGCCCTGAATTTTCTTGCTGGCACTCACCTACCCCTCACAGCCCAGTCACCGCACCAAGTAATCTGAACCAGCCACCTTTGCTTTCAGATATAAACCATGCTGCTCTCAAAAAGTCCTTAATAACTCTATCAAAGAGACGACACTAAAAATTGAAAATGGCTAGGGATTGCTGCCACAGGGAGTCTGCTAGACCTGAATTCTCTTGCTGGCCTCACCTACCTGTTAGCTCATTCACAGTACCAAGTAATACGGGTCTGTCACCTTTGCTTCAGGCTACATGACATATTTGTTCACAAAAAACCACTTTATTATCTTTAGCAAAGAGTCAGTACGAAAAAATTGACAATGACAAGGAATAGCTCCCACAGGAAAGCTGCTAGCCTTGAATTCTCTTATTGCCACTCACCTACACCTGTCAGCCCAGTCACAGTCCCTGGAAAACTGGACCTTCCTCATTTCCTTAGGTTGCAAACCAGTTTGTTCTCTAAAAATGGTCTACTAGCCTTAGCAAAGAGACAACACTAAAAATTGAAAAAGTCTATGAATTTCTTACCCAGGATAGTTGCTGTCTGTATTCTCTTGCTGGCCCTCACCTAACCCTTGCAGCCAATTCACAGCCACAGGAAATCTGGCCCTGCCACTTTTGCTTTTGGCTACAAATTAGGTTGTTCTCAAAAATGCAATAATAACACTAGAAAGGAGCAGACATTTAAAAATTAAAATTACTATCAACTGATCCCTTAGGAAAACTCTAGCTCCAAATTCTCTTACTGGCCCTCACCTACACCTAGTAGCTCATTCAGAGCACACCTGCCACCTTTGCTTTGGGATTTACACAAAGTTGTTCTCAAAAATCACTTTATTAGCTCTAGCAAGTACTCGACATTTAAAATTGAAAATGTCTAAGGATTACTCCCACAGGAAAGCTGCTAGCCCTAAATTCTCTTGCTGGCCCTCACCTACCCCTGGCAGCCCATTCAGACCCCAAGGAAATCTGGACATTCCTCCTTTGCTTTAGGCTATAAACCATGTTGTTCTCAAAAGTCCTTATTAATTGTAACAAAGAGCTGACACTAAAAATTGGAATTGTCTAGGGATTGCTACAGCAGAAAAGCTACTAGCCCTGAATTTTTTTTTTCTGGACCTCTCCTACCTGTGGTAGCCAATTTACAGCACCAGGGAATATGGACATGCTATAGGCTGCCAGACACGTTGTTCTCAAAAAATGCTTTATTACCTCTAGCAAAGACCCAACACTAAAAATTGAAAACGTCTAGGGAATGCTCACACAGGAAAGATGCAAGCCCTGAATTCTCTTGCTGCCCTCACCTACCACAGGCAGCCCATTTTCAGCACCAGTATGGACCACCCACCTTTTCTTTAGGCTACATACCATGTTGTTCTGAAAAAGTCCTTCTTAACTCCAGCAAAGAGCTGACACTAAAAATTTAAACTGCCGAGGATTACTCCCCCAGGAATGCTGCTAGCTCTGAATTCTCTTACTGGACCTCACGTACCCCTGCCAGCCCATTCACAGCCACAAGAAATCTGTCCTTCACAACTGTTTTTTGGACTGTAGTACAGGTTGTTCTCACAAAGTGCTTTTTTATTTCTAGCAATGAGCAGACACTAAAAATTGAAAATGTCTAGGGTAGCTCCCACAAGGAAGCTACTACTACTGAATTCTCTTGCTGGCCCTCACCTGCCCCTGTCAGTACAGTTACAGTCTCACAAATTCTTGGCCTGCCACCTTTGCTTTCATTTGCAAAACAATTTGTTTTAAAAATGGCTCTTATTAACTCTAGCAAAGAGCCAACGGTAAAAATTTAAAACAGCTAGGTATTGCTCCTCCAGGAAAGCTGCTAACCCTGAATTATTTAGCTGGCCCTCACCTAAACCTGGTAGCCCAATCACAGCACCAAGAAATATGGACCTGCCACCTTTGCTTTGAGGCTGCAGAACAATTTTAATCAAAAAGTGCTTTATTAGCTCTGTCAAGGAGATGATACTAAATACTGAAAATATCTAGGGAGTGATCCTCACAGGAAAGCTGCTAGCCCTGAATTCTCTTGCTGGCCCTCACCTACCCCTGGCAGTACATTCACAGGCCCAAGAAATCTGTGCCTGCATCTTTGATTTAGGCTACAGAACACGCTGTTCTTCAGAAGGGTTTTCTTAAGTCTACCAAAGAGTAGGCACTCAAAATTTAGTGTCTAGTTACTGCTCCTCTAGAAAAGCTGGCACTAACCTATCCTTGGCAGCACATTCAGAGCCCAAATATATTTGTACATTCCAACTTTATGCTAGAAAACAGGTTGTGCTTCAAATATTGCTTTAGTAGCTTTAGAAAACAGCATACACTCCAAATTAAAAGTCTAGGGATTACACCCCCAGGAAAGCTGCTTGACATGAATTGTTTTGCCAGCCATCACCCACCCCTGACAGACCATTCAGAGACACAGGAGATCTCTACCTGACACTTTTTCTTTAAGCTAGAAAACATGTGGTTCTCAAAAAGTACTTTTTTATATATATAAAAATTAACCATCATTAAAAATGAAAATGTTTTAGGGATTTTTCCCCCAGGAAAGCTGCTAGCACTGAATTCTTTTTCTTGCCCTCACCTATGCCTGGCAGCCCATTCACAGCCACCAGGAAATTGAAAGCTGTCACCTTTGCTTTAGGCTGTTTCATTCCAAAGTGCTTAATTTGCTCTTACACAGAGCATACATGTAAAAATTGAAAACATCTAGTTATTGCCCCCCAGGAATGCTGCTAACCCTGAATTCTCTTTCTGGCCCTCACATACCCCTGGCAGCCCATTCACAGTACCAAGAAATATTGATCTGCCCCCTTTTCTTTCACCTGCAATCTCCCCTATGTTTTATTCATAACATGCTTTTTTTTTTTTTTTGAGCTCAGAAATAGCCTAACATAAAAATTGAAACCATCCATCCATTGCTCCCCTAGAAAAGGTGCTAGCTGTGAATTCTCTTGATGGACCTTACCTTTCCCTGGCAGGCCATTCAGAGCCCCTATAAATCGGGATCTGTCACCTTTGCTTTATTGCTCTAAGATACATTGCATTCCAAAGTGCTTTATTAGTTCTTGTAGTACCTGAAATCCATAATTGAAAATACCTAGTGATATCTTCCCCAGAAATTATCTTAACCCTGAATTCTCTTGCTGAATCTCACCTTCTCCTGGCAGCAATTTCACAGGCCCAAGAAGTTTGAGCTGTCACTTTTGCTGTAGCCTGTAGTCTACACAATATGTTTTATTCATCAGATGCTTTTTTGAGCAGAGAAAAAGCTTAATGGTAAAATTGAAAGTATTCATTTTTCCTTTTTTTCTTTTTTTTTTCCCCCTAATTATTTTTTGTTTATTTATTTATTTTTCCTTTATTTGAATGCAGTGCTTCAGACATTTCTCTAAGCTAATTTTTTGGGATATGTTGTCTTTTTGTAAGATCTGACGGTCATGGCAATGTAATTCCAGCTTCACCAAAATGTCTTCAGCAGACATTAATTACTGTCAGGATGTGAAGTATCTGAAAGGCCAACATGTTTCATAATATCCCCTACAATTTTGTTATAAAGAACTTTATGTTTCAAACACAAGAGTTAACACTGCAGCCAGATTAATTTACATCTCGGTTACTCACTGGCATCAGTATGCCTGTGAGAGTGTAACGCATGCAGAATGTCAGCCAATCTGTTTTTCTCCATTTTTGGCTGCCTAGGAGCTTTTGGCCAGGATCTGTTTCTGATTATGTGTCAGATATTATGCACAAGAAAGGAATCCATAACCCATGTTAGGCTCCATGGGAAGTTTAGGACCTCCAAATGGGATTTAGAGGCAGCAGCAGGTTGGGCAGAGCACAACCTAAATCCAGCATGGGCAGCCATAGCTGCCTGAAGCTAGGAGACATTCAGAATAGAGTGAGTCTGGACTATTGCTGAGCTCAGGGAAGGCTACCTCAGAACAGCAGTGGCACTTCTAACCACCTGGGAACCTCAGCTGTGAAGAAAAGTGTTCACATGCTTTCTTAAAGAGAAATGAAGAATTTTGTTTGAAGTGGGAGTACTGGCAATTTTTTTGTGTGTACTAGCTTAAGAATTAGAAAATGAGACACTTGGACTTGGTTGTCTCCTTGGCCTAGGTACTCAGTGATGGTGGTGACACATTTCCCTGTGTCACTGGGGGAAAAATATACTCTAACCATCAGGTTAATGGCTATGTTGGTGATGGCCACCCACTATTTGTATTCCTCTTTTTGGAAGTAGTAGAGAAAAGCATTTGAGATTCATGGTGCAAGAAAGAAAAGTGGGTTTGAACTTGGCTGTAAGTACACTAAGAGGGGTGCCCATCCCAACACTGGAAACTGTTCTTTCTGTAAGAGACAAAATCAACGCTTTAAGCAGGGGATAGAGCCCTATTCTCCCTCGATTAGCACCATTGCACCAGGTGACAATATCATGCCCCTACTTCCTGAATCTCGGGATTTAATCTCGTGTTTACAAGGGCACTGCTCAACTGTGAAAAGAGTTCCTCCACACCTGAACCTTTACTGTGGTGGTTACTGACATACGTCATCACATAAAAGGAGTGAGGGAGCAAAACCATGATGGACACAGCTGCATTTCATACAGTTCTGACCCTGTCAGTGTTCAGGGCTCTGTAAAAGTCTACAGGGGAAAGCCTTTTAGGAACATTGGACAGAAGAACATCAAAGTTTTGGATCCCAACAAAGCACAGATGTGAACTAAGCACTGAATTGTTTGTTTCTGGAAAGACAAGGTTACTGCCTAGGGTATTCAAAAATGTGCACTTGTATGAAAGCATTGCAGCTAAGCAAGGAAGCACCATTGGAAATTAGGGTTGAACAACAGTTGAGCAAAGTTATTTGAACTGCAGCTTTAATTTGAACTCCCTGTGTAAGGCTACATCCCATTTTAAGCACTCAAATCTTTTTATTGGATCTATCCCAAAAACTGGTAAGATGGTACTTGCAAGAGGAATGATTGTCTTCCTTTTGTAAATTCTGTCCTCCAAGCCTCTGGTAGTTGGTTGCTTGAATAAACTCTCTCCATTCTTCTGTGGAGATACTGCATTATTGATCACTTGGGAGTTTGTAGTGGTAAAGTCACCCCTTCCATCAGAAGTGTGATCATCACTATCTCTTCAAGCCACCACTCAGTGAAAAGAATCTGTCTTTGATCTTTCTTCATTATTTTAACTCACATAAGATTTTAGAGACCTGAAATCACTAAATAAATTATATTTTTAATGAGTTTTTGCCCTCTGCTTTCTGGTCATTATAAATACAAATAAACATATGTAGTCCTAGCTGTTTTGTGTTGTGCCACTGACATTTTTTCAAGATTAAGGCTGTATTTGATGGGTATATTCTATTGATATAATGTATCTCTGGATATGTGATGATACGGTGTTTCTTCTATTAATAGAAGGACACAAGTATGTTTTTATGGAGGCAAAGCTTCGTGTAGCCTTCAAGGGACTTAGCCTGAGTAATGACAAAGCACGTTTGGGAACTTTGTAAGTAGAAAGAGCACTTGGATACTAATGGTGCATTATATAATAAAAGCAGGGAAGGAAGATTCTGGCCAACAACCCTTGGACAGTCTCCCAAGTTCTTACAAAACATACTCTTCTCTGTCGGACCACTTGTGCCCAAGATGAGTGAGAAGGACTTTGGTTTCATAAGAAACAGCCAGATGCAATGAAATCCATAATTCGCTATTAATCTATTGTTGACAGATGAGAGGTTGAGTCAGAATCACTGCAATTTGAACCCCTCATTAGAGGGATGATAATTATTCCAAATTGGTTATTCCTCGTGTATTAAATCTCTATATACTGCTATATACTGCTGCTTAACCCCTAATGGTTATAGTCCCACTGATTCTTTGCCTGGCAGCCCATTTTTGTTTGTTGGTTGTTTGGTTTTTTTTTTTTTCCTAGCTGCAGGAAATTCTTCCTCCTGAGCTTCTTAAATCAGCGATCAATTTACAAGAAATTTTCCCTTACAAAAGCAGATTCCTTTCCTGAATTTTGCCTCCATAATATAGTAACTTATAAAACTGTTCCCATTAAAATGATTCTCAGCTTATCAAGTGAAACAGGCAAATTCTTCTCCAGTGCCAGCATCTGTCCTTGGTATGTCCCCTCTGAGTTGCCAGCTTTCCAGTGGAACACTGTCTGAGTTGCCTAAGAAGGCTCTAGTGTTTAGTAATGGGTTACAAAAACTACAGAAATAACGTGATGAAAAATACAAACTAAAAAGTTTAAAGCAAAGATTCTCAGTTCTGCTTGCCACTTCAATTAAACTGGAAGGTTATTTTCTCTTGTTAAAATAGTTGATCTGTTAGTTCCATGCAAATTACCTCATTTTTTTTTCCAAACTCTCTAAAGTTTGCAGCTCTCTAAGCTTAATGTACTTGCCACATATCAAGTTACCAACAGTTGCCTTCTTTATAGGCAACTGAAAAGAACTGAATAGAAGCTCACAGTTCTAGACATTCTTTCCCTGCTCATCTTAGGAGGATAGGGTAGAAAGACTGGTGTAGCAGTGGTACAGCAACAAAGCCAGGGTTAGTTGCCCCATGAGTGTCTCTAACAGGAATGAGAAAGGAATTCTGATATTGGACTGTTGAAACAAAAAAATAATGTTTTACAGTGGTGGACTAAGTGCCTTTATATTTTTATTTCATTATGCTGGCTTTGCTATGAATAACCTCCAGGAACAGTCCCTCATAGTTACTTTTGCTTGAAAGCTACTGTCATCTGTAGTTATATAGATATATTTATCATTCCATTTCTATATCATTATAAGTAGAGAAAAACTATTTTTTATGAGTCCAGTCTGTATCTAGGCAGATTCATGTATGGTCTATGCTCCTATATGTCACTCATAGAGTATGTAAAAACAAAACAAAACAGAATTATCAGGCTTTAACAGGACTTTGTCCTAACAGTCTTGTGCTTTTAGATCATTTGTGAATAAACAAAGAAATGAGAGGTGTTCTGCCCAGTTATAAAGGAATTTTATTAATATACCTGTGATATTGACAAAACAAGTATATGTTGGCTGCAGGTGGTTAGGCTGTGTTAATAAAACATTGGTCAAATTATCTGGAAACAACAGCTTCAGGGCTGGGGGCAGGAGGGGAATAACAGGGCATTTTGGGCCTCCCAAAATACAAGATAACAGTGGAAGCCTTGAGAATTCAAGTACAGTAACAGAGGTCTCAGGGCTGTAGCCGCAAACTGTCAACTGGGTTGATTATAAAATGAAGCCTTAGAAGTTGGGCCAATCAATTTTGTAGGTGAACAAAGAATAAGCCTGCAACACAGCTAAAACCTGTAATGTGCAGTAAGCTGAGATATAACATGGAACTGTGAGGCAACAAAGAAGGAGCAAGTTGACAGACTGTTAGCAAACATATGAAAATGACCCCAAGCAGACCTAAAATGAGGAGGAAGATGGACAGATAAAACTTGGATTGCAACAAGTGGTTGAGAAGGCAGGTAGCAAAGGTTGTGACTTGTGCTTCAACATCCCAGCAAAACAGGAATGGTATCAGAACATTGACTGTACTCAGTATGATCTTACCGGCTCTGTGCAAAAACCTAAAGATATAGAAAGCACCAAATTTTGTAAGCCTGGGCCTAAAACTGTCCTTTAGTACACAGATGAGATGGCTGTGAGAAGTAATTGGAACACCACCCTACAGTTACTCCTCTTCTGTCAAAAAAAAATCTCAAATGAGGTTAATATCATATGAATCTATGTGACTCTGCTTCCAAAAGAATGTTAAAATTTCTAGTACAAGTGTTGAATTAATGTCTGAATACATGGGTTTTTTTCTCTCTTGATGCAAAATATAAGCAGAAGTTAATTCAACAATCACTAAACACTTACACCTAGGAGAGAAGATTGCAGTGGTCTTCTTGCACTGGACCCCTGATAAGCACCTGCTTTAATGCCTGCAGACATTAATAAGAACCGGTGAGCACTGCTCTGTAACACCTATGTACTTTGGGCAGTTCCTGGAGAATTCATGTATGAATATTAACAAAGGAAGGGAAAAATAACAAGGTGCCCTGTTTCCAGTTTGCTTAGGCAGTGGCTGCTGTCAGCTACAGTGCTGGTACACAGATAGGTGACTGACCTGATTGTCTTCTTTTCCAATCACCTCTGGAAATAATCTTTTTAACCAAGATGGGCGCAGTGAGCTTGCAGTGTGCTCATTTTGAAATGCAGGTGTTTTTTACCTCTTATAGAAAACACACCCTTACATTTCAGAAACATCTGCATAGTTTATTTTGTGACAATCTGTTTGCAGAGGAACCATTTCCTCTTCTCCTCACAACACATGCAGCTTCTAGAAGGTATTTTATAGGAAAAACGCTATAGGTAGGGGATGGGTGGATGAGGGAGTGGGAGGTAAACTGGAGCTTGGATAAGAGGGTTCTGTCTTTCTGGGTGGGAATCATAATCCACACCTCATTTACAAACCAACTTTATTAAGGCAGCTTTGTTTAAAAGAATGTTGAAACAAAACGTTATTTTTAATTGTAGAGCCATAATAATTCTAGCAGACAGAGCACAGATGGGGCTTGATAAAACTTAGGCATGATAAATCAGTTACCCAATTGTGACCATTTGCTTTTCAGACCTTAGCATCAATGCTGCTTCTCAAGAACCTCTTTAGTCTTCAAATAAATGCATAATTCTTCTGCCCTCCATTTTGACTTGGTGAAGAGCTTTTCTAATAAGCAAACTATCAATAATTGTTTGATTGTTTTTAATTCATTTGAAACCAGCATGATCCTCATTGTAGTACCTGCTCCTTTCTGCACAATTGGTGCAGCACCATTCTGAGGTTGTGCAGGCTGCATATCACAGTTCAGTGAGACTCACTGTTTCCCAAATTTTGTATAGCAGGAGGCTGAAGCTTAATTCACTGTTTTTCTGGTTTATTTTTATTATGCGAAGTCTCCTAGATCACCTCTGCTGTAGTTACAAACCCCCATTCACTGGGGATTTAAGCCAATGTACAGCAGGCTTCCTTACCACTGGTGCATAACACTATAGAAATCATACACAGAGCAAAAAACTGTGGCTTAACCATGTGTACGTTATGTTTGTAATGGTCATGTCTTTCTGAAGCTTACTATAAGCTTAGTGTAAGCACTGCATTGTTTCAAAACCATTATCTGACTTTGTGGGTACCTACAATATATTTATGTATGTTTTACTTCACGTGAGTTTTAATAACTTGCCAACACATAACACATAACAACACATTTCCCATTTTATCTCCAGCTACTTATGTTACATTAAGTATGGCACTTAGGACCTGAATTTTTGTAAATTTTAGCCTCTCCTCAGATGAACTGTTCTGAACATCTGGTAACTGATTTTCATACTTGTTGAAATTTCATCTTTTCTGAAAAAGTGAGTTTTAAGCTTTCTTGTCTCTATTTTCAATGGTATTTAGGTATGAAAATACTTTCTTTTTGTGAAACGAGGTTAATGACATTTTCATATTTAACATATGCATTTATATTTCTTGATAAATGCACTGAATGGAAATTGGTAACATCATATAGTTATGAGACATGATAGAAAAAATGAATGTATAGGGTAATTTTTCAGCAGTTTTACACTGGCACATCTACACTGAGGCCAGCACCATTGCTCTGAGTGTCATTAGAAAATAGTTTTCCCCAGAGCTGCCTTGCTACTATTACTTGTTTGCTTCCAGTAGAGTACAAAGTGTGATCTAGGCTTATGCTTCTGGCAGCTGTTGACCTTCCACACAGCAACAGCACTGGTAGACAGTCAACTGTCATCTACCCTTGTGTTTGGCTGTGGGGAGCTGCTGCCTCATCTCTAGTGGTGGTGGGCTTTTGTTTGTTTGTCATCTTTGTCTGTCAAAATGAGCCAGATTTGCCGAATTACTAGGAGAATAATTTAGCGTGGCACATGTGGAATGACATTCCATAACACTGTAATGGTATCTCATTATGCTGTGACCTCCAACAAGGGAGTTGCTGAGTACCTGGGGGCAATTAATACTTTCTCCTGTCACACACAGAAGGGTCTGGAAGAAGGTACTGGTTCATAGTGTCACCTATTTGTTTGACTTTCGCTAGAACATCTGTAGTGGGTGGAGTAGAGATAAACTAAAATTGGAGTAAAAGAGACTGAGAGACTTTGGCTGAGAGACCTGGGGATGTTTAGCCTGAAGACAAGGAGAGGATCTAAAGGTCAGCTGTCTCTTTTCAGTAGTGCCCAGTGATACAACAAGGGGCAATGGGCACAAACTGGAACACAGGAGGCTCTTACCTAAACATAACAAGAAAATTCTTTCCTGTGACATTGCCAGAGCCTGGACCAGGCTGCCCATAAAAATTGTGGAGTCTGCTTCTATGAAGAGATTCCAAGCCTGCCTGGACATGACCCTGGGCAACCTGCTCTGGGTAACCCTACTTTAGCAGGGAGGATGGACTAGATAATTCCCAGAGGTCCCTTACAAGTATCTATTTCTTTCATGCTCTGTGCACTTTTGTGCTTACTGCTAAATCACTTCCAGTAACAAATCAGAATAAAATTTGCATGTTAAATAGCCTGTGGAGGTGGTCAATCAATCCATCACAACTCCCTGTGAAGAGTATAGAGCTCTTTGCCACAGTATTTCCTGTGGCCCACCATGAAAGAAGCCTAAGTACCTGGATCAGTTTGGTTACCAAGGGCACTGTCCCGTCAGTCCCTCATGAATCACTTACATTTAAATTACATATAATTAAACTATGTATAATTGATAGAATTTATATTAAAATATTTTTGATAAAAAGAGCTATTTCAGGTTCCAGGAGCTCTGAATTTATCATGTAGCTGCATCAAATAAAAATAGTTTGTTCAAAATGATGTTTACTAAAGCCAGTACTTACTGATAATGTTTTATGGATATAGTTTAGCCATATTTAAAACTTAAAACTAGTATTGATACACTGTACTTCTGTGATTGTTTCCAAGTATCTGAAGATCTCCATGAACTTCAGAGATCTTTAGAAGAAATTAGCTTTAAGCTGTGACTGCGGTTTTTATTTTCCTTACTAGAAATTCAGCAGAGAGAGCACTCTGGTTCTCTCACATCAGTTGTAACCCAAAACTATTCTCTAAAGACCTTAGGAGTTTTAGAGAGAGTACATACTGAGGTGAACAGCTGTGGAAAACTGCAGAAGATATAAATAATTCAGACTACCCTACACACAATCCCCCTGTAGATAATAAAGCCAAGAGCAGCATTACACTGTTATCTTTTCGAATATTGCCTACTGATTAAAAGCAGATTAGTAATTTTTTTAACTGGATTTTATGTCAGTTCAAGCTGTGTTTCCCACTGGTCTCACTTTTTACTTCTAGTATCCTAGTGCTCTCTAAACTTGTCTGCCATAATTTCAAGGTATCTGGCAAGCTGTGCCATTTGACATATTCTTTCGAAGGAAAAAAAAAAAAAGACTAACTTGGTTTTTCTTGATCTATAATTGATAGAGTATTTAGAAAACAATTCAAATACACTCTATATTTTGCTGTCTTGGTATGACACCTTTCTAGGAAACCTTCATATTAAAACACAATACATAATTCAGGCATTCAGGGACTGAATCTCTGGGCCTCTGGGCCTGTAATCTTAGCTGTGTCATGGGTAATAGAGAACAGTTAGTGGTTAAGTACTGGGCAAGTTCAATGACTACTCAGCAGAATATTTCACTAGTTTCACCACCTCTCTTATCTTTATGTGACTGAATGTGTTGCAAATGCTTTAATTAGTATTAGGCCCACCACCTCGGGACTGCCTGGTGCTTGGTTTCAAGAACGTTGCAAGGAGCTGAACAGCATGTCAAGTTACACACCAGTGGTATCTTGCCTACCTCAGACCTCAAGCTGATGCTTCATTTCCTTTTCCCATGTTACCATAAATTAATATTTATGTGAAATGACTAATCGGCATGCTCCCCAGCTTTCTTCAGTGCTTCTGAGACTATTTGTATCAGCAGCTTATGAAGGAATTTTCATATCTACCTTCTTGGCACTTGAGCTATTGAATTTTATCCTTTGTGAATTGAACTCCAGTAGTAATGCTGCTGCAATACACAGAGAATGAGAGCTGGTATTTTACTTCTTTGTCCTTCAAAAGATTTGGGAATAGCATGAAATAGTCAAGCTATATTTTAGTTGGATACACCATAGCCCAAAGTTAAGAGGACTGCGGTCCCTTTAACACTAAATGATGTACATAGCATCCTCAAAAAATAGACACACAAAGGCACAAATCCTAGCTCCTTAATCCTCATTTCATGCCTGACCT
The DNA here is from genome assembly GCA_024605025.1 of Megaceryle maxima. Classification (NCBI taxonomy): domain Eukaryota; kingdom Metazoa; phylum Chordata; class Aves; order Coraciiformes; family Cerylidae; genus Megaceryle; species Megaceryle maxima. Next base: position 50,952 of record JANHGN010022508.1, on the reverse strand, counting down.
GTGACATTCCTGAAAGCTAAATTTTCAGAGAGAGAGAATGCACCTTATCTGTTCTGTGTTTTTAAATTCGATCCCTGCAGGACCAGCTTCTCTAGGAGCTTTCAGGCATGTCTGTGCTTATCCCTCTTCTCACAACGTGTTAGTCATTGCTGGCTGAAGAACAGATGATCCGAAAGTGATCAGTATCTCCAAAACACTTCTGAGGAGGCTGGATTAGCATTCAAACACACCAACATACAAATATGAAGCTGTTTTGTGTGTATGTGCTTTAAGAAAAAATAGCAAAATGTTAAAGATTATATTTGTAACGAAAATACTGGAAAGCTTTTGCATTCTGCTGCCTTTGTGCTCTGACAGAAAGTAACTGCAGATCCCTGGCTAACAACTATCTTGAGCTCGTGTCACGTGTATCATGTGTATCACGTGTGCTTATGGAGAGGCAGGGGGGTTGGACTCCAGAGGTGCCTTCCAACCCTCACCATTCTATATGATTTTGTGGTGCATCTGCTACAGGAGAGACATGAAGTACAAGGTTTGGTAACAGAGAACAGACACGTGGCTCTTCCAGGAGTTAATAAACCTGGTAACGCAGCAGTCTTGAGGAAATGGTAATTACATCAGAGGTGGAGAACTGTTATTGACAGAAGTGACAAATAACAGCAACAAAACTGCATAAATAGTGAAGAGTCCAAGGAATTGTTTTGAAAACATAGAACTTCTTAAATAAATAGGCACAAATAAATACAGACTCTGTCACTGGCTGGAATAAAGAAGTGCAAAATGCAGGGTAAGCTTTATTTTCATGTTGGTTTTTTTTATCAACATAGTTCAGTGGTGAGCTATGAGTCATCCTTATGAAAACAAAACGTGTCCATGCACACCAACACCAAAATAAGCTATTTAAATGTAGGCAACTGCCAGACAATATACACAGCTTGTTTGACGGGTGCTTCACAGGGCTGATTTGTAACATGCAGTGTGACTGTTGTTGGTAGGATGATGTGAATTGTAATCACAAATCTGGTTACCTTTATATAGCTGCCTGAGTTATTAACTTTTTTCACTGGTTAGGTCATCGAGCAGTAGCCATGTCCTAGCAATAGCACAATATTATACAAGCATTTTGAAAGCATGTAAAAAACATTTGATTTGTCTGCATCCCTTCTGTTCCTGAGGTGATAGAACTGGGTGGCGGATGCACAAAGACTGGGGAGTTGGGCCTGCAAGCCATTGTCTTCCCAGCTGCAATGCTCAAACATTTATTGCCACACTACCTTCCCTGGTTTTAGTGGTTTCTTTTCGCAAGTAGTCCACCCAAGTGTGGGTTGTGCTTGTTTAATAATTTATCAATAGCAAAATTGATGTTTCTTAAATTATATTTCTAGGTGTGCTTGCATTTCCAACCAGTTGCCCTAAACCCGCTGCCATAAAATTCACTCCTTAAAAAAAATATTGTATTGTTTAACTTCATCTTGCTCCAGGTTTGATGCTTCACATGCAGTTATTTACCATTCTTACACTTCTTCAGTGAAAGTGGTTAGAAGTATGAAGGAGAAAATCTAAGTTCCTCCTCACCATGGCCTGCGTTATTTGCAAAGTTTCCCTGGCAGAGTGTTGCAAATACCTATGACAGCACTGGTGTCTGTCAAGGGGTAGATGCCAACACAAACTTGTATATTTGGAGTTTTGATTTAAAAGGCAACACTTGCAATGGGAATTTGTCTTTATTTAGCCAGTTTTTCCATCACTCAGTGACCCCCCCCCCCCACCAGAAAGGGAAATTGGGAAAAGGAAAGGGGACATGTGGTTTGAAATTGAAACAATTTTAATAAAATAAAATAAAATAATAATAAAGCCCCTAATATGTCTCCTAATGGGAAGTACACACAGTTGTACTCAGGCCATGTAGTGGTGGTAAGCCACAAATTCCCAGTAGTGAATGCTGGATGTCAAGTACCATGACCACCACAGTGCCAGAGAAAGTGTGACAGTCATAACAAACGGGCAATTTGGCCTTGGGAGCAGGATGATGGGCAAGACCATGATGGTGTCTATCAGGAGAAGAGACCATCTCCAGTAAACTTTCTAATTTACAATGAGTGTGATGTTGATGGTCTGCAATACTTCTGCTGGTCAGCTTGGGTCAGGTGCCCTGGCATTCGCTCCCCATGACTTTTAGCCCCTGGCTAACTCAGAACTGCTCATGATCACTGTGGAGACCCGCCCACCATGGCTGGCCATGAGAAAAATCGAAGTGCCTATCAGCTTGGTTCTCACCGTATTAGGTGCTGCGGTCTTCTCAAAAATACGGTTTTACTGAACAGAAAACTGATTCTATTATTCTATCTCAGCTAAAAGCCGGTAAAGATTCTATATTTACAAACATTCGAACTCGTGGTAGGGAGCATAGGTGCTGCTGTGCAAGCACAGCAACCGATGGCCATGCTGCTTGTATAGACCGTCCTGCTTTCGGTCCACCCCAGGGCACCCAGCACCGCTCCGAAGAGCTCCTACTAAGCTCTACTAAACCTCCCCTACTGGGAGGTTTACGACGGTTCGGGGGGCGCCAACCTCACCTTGCTGCCTTCGGGAGCGCCGGGGAGGGAGCCCAGGGGGCAGCGCCACGTCGCACCGCCGTTCCCTCACCCGCCGAGGAACTGGGAAGAGAAGCCGACGTTGGAAGCAACGACGGAGGGAGGTGGCGGTGCCAGCTCTGTCGGCTCGGCTCCGCCCAGCTCCAAACTGCGCAACCCCGCGACGGGGGCTGGGGAAGACGGTGACGAGAATACTCCTCCCTGCGACGCAGCTAGGAGTCCTTCATCCACGTTTGCAAGTTTGTAGCAGCGGGAGGAGGGGGTGGGAAAGATTGGATAGTCTCTTCGCCTTCCCTCCTTTCTTCTTTCCCCTTGCTGCTGTAGTGAGCCCTGTGGCTGCCCCGTTCGCGGCCCTCCATGGTGGGGCCGGCGGCCGTGCGGCGGCAGGGCCCCGGCCCCGGGGCGGTGCTGCTGCTGCCGGCGCTGCTGGTGAGCTGGGCGGCGTGTCAGGCACCGCCGGTGCCCGCCGTGGAGCCTCCCGGGGACGGCGCCGAACTCCACGTCGAGCGGCGCTTCGTGCCCGAGAGCTGCCCGCGCTCCGTGCGGCCCGGAGACTTCGTGCGCTACCACTACCTGGGAGCCTTTTCCGATGGCACCCGCTTCGACTCCAGGTCTGACTTGCGACCGCCGCGGGGCTTAGCACGTAGCCCCCGCTTCTCCCCCTTCCCCCCTCGGGATGCAGCCCCCTCGTGGTTTGGTTCGTGTGAGGGTACGCTTTGGGGAGAGGAGGGGAGTGAGGAGGGGTGGATGTCTGCAGATGGGAGCCCTGGGTGGAGGCCGCAGCTGAGGTTCCGTTCAGGTTCCACCCACTTTTTCCCAGCTGCGTCCTGATAGACCTTTTGAGGTGACCAGTTGGAAGCAGGTCAGTGGCAAGCAGTGCAGTGTCATACAAGCGAGAACGCAAGATATACGTGGCCACCATGGGAACAAACATAATTTTTTTTTGTTCAGGCCACTATGGGGAGATGTCTGAAGTATGAAAGGACAGAGAGCTGGGGTGTGAGTGCTGGGAGCTAAGGGCAAGACATCTGCAGCAGCTGGGTTCACTTTGTGGTAGTTTGCATGTACTGATGGATCACCACCATGTTCTTCCAAGGCATTAACCAGGACCTTTCTGCTTCAAAAGACTGTAAGGATTTTTGGTTTGCCTGGTGAGCAGGGGTATGTACGGTATCACAGCCTCCCACAGTATTTAATCATTTGTTGCTGTTTCTCTATGTTTCCTATGTGTTCCTATGTTGTGCTTGAACACAAACATTTTTGAATCATCTTTGCCACAAGTCTATGAATTACCAGGCTGTGCTTAAATAGAAATTTTTTTATAAGTTACTCATGAATAAATATTACCTATGTACAGTGAAATGTCTGGCCACTTTACTGTTGTTATTTTAGCATCAGGAAGCCTAACAGTGGGATCAGAAATAAGTCAGCTGCAGATGTGGGGATGCACAAAGGTAGCATCCTCGCAGTACGGTTTACAAATATGCAACAATTGGAAAATCAGCCATGCTTTCAGAAACATGTTTCTGATTTTTGCAGACACATACCAAGGCTTCCTGATATGCTGAGTTGTGCCAGCAGATTGCTGCCCGGAGGCAGGGCACCTGGAGGGGCTTCCCCAGTGTTGGCTCATGTAATTCCAGGTTCCCTGTTGTTTTGCTCTGAATTCTTTGTGGCAGGAACAGGCTGTGCAGCATTTATTTATATGGGTACTCTAAATTTCAGTAAATATGTAGTAGCGATGACAGTCACCTCTAACTTGAGTATTTGCATGGCTGCCTTCATTTCAGAAGGGTGCAAAAAGGCAGGTTGGTTCAGCCTGTGATTTTTTTTCTAGATGGAGGCTCATGTTGACACACATTGTTGTTGTTCACTAACTATGGTCTTTCTTTAAGGTTGATGACAGTGGTTTATCATGTTGAGATAATGGCAAATTAGAAGGGGTTTACTCTCTGGGTAATGGAAGAAATATTTTGGAGTATTTATTGTAAAATCTTCAGTGGTCACTATATACAAATTGAAGATATTCAGTCAATTTACAATAAAACTAAACCATTAGAAATACCATTTTTCTACCTGACTGATCTGCTACCTGTTTATTGTTTTGGTTGTGTTGTTTTTTTTTTTCTAAGTTTATCAAAGAGCTTACCAACATCAGTTTAGTCAAAGACTACTATGAAATTGATCTAGAAAATACTCTGTGTGTTGAACTAAGGGCAGTTTTACTTTGCTGCTTCTTCAGTGGCTTGAAAATGTTCTTGAGGTTTAAAATTACCGTTCTTTTTTATTTCCAAGTAGAAGATGGTGATACTTGCTCTTCCTGTTAGCAAACTGTTGACAAAGTCTTAGTAACTGTCACATAAATTAACTAGTGTGCCTGTTTAGTCTTTTTTTCACCATCAGTATTTGCATTTTTAATTCCATGGCCATAAAAATACTTAAATATTTAAGTCTGAATTTAACTGCTCAGTCATCTGACGTTAATTTGGTAAATATTCACCAACAGAAACTGATTGTGCTTCATTCTAAGGAATCTGCAAAGTCAGTCCTGCAAAACTTCCTGATGTGTTCATGCTTTGTTCGGTTCTCTGCTTAGCATCAATGTTTTCTTAATTGTAGGGCTTTTTTTTTTGATAAAAATAATCTATTCTGTTTGAAGCCCATCCCAGATGTGTTTGCTAAGCTTTGTCAATTGCTACAAAATACCTCTTTTTTTAAATTTATTTATTTTTTTAGTACCTGTTACTTATTTTATTAACATCTTAATTATGTGTTTGTGTGTATAATAGGATTTGTCAGAAGCTAATTTAAATATTTTACATCCTTGCCTCAGAGTAGGAATATTTGTGCAAGTGAAAGTGAATGCTCTGTGTAGAGGGTTGTCTATTTTTGATGTTTGCCAGGAAAAAAGATGGAGCAAACAGAGAGTTCACTCAGTAAAATATTTGAGGCTCTGGGACTGTTAGGAGGCTCAGTATGTTGTGTAAATGATGTGTACAGTCTTTGAAGGAAAGTTTGACATAATTTCCTGAGTGATATCTAGCTACTGGCTGCTTTCCAGAATACTTTAATGGGGAAAGAGGCACAAGTGTTGTTTTTTCTAGTTTGTTTTTTGGTTTTTTGGGGGTTTTTTAAACTTTTTTTTTTCAGGGCTGCCTTTTATCTAGAAAAAAAGCCACCTCAACAAGTCCTTTAAATGAGAAAAGGAATTTGTGACAATGGAAGCAGTAAATGCTTAAAAATAAGCACAAAGCTTTTGAAATACTCCCTGATGTATGTTATATATCACTTCAAAAAACTAAGTAACAGCAGCAATTCAGGCACGGGGAAGTGGGGTCATTGTGCAGATTGAAGGTGGTCAAACTAACTACATAAGCTCACGTCAGTGTTCTGCTATGGTAACACTGATGTTGTCTGTCCTCTCTGGAAAACTTTAAATCATTAGAGCATCATTTCTTTTGCCTTTCAAGTGTTCAAGTATTATCACAGTGGAGGATCTTTTAACTTGAGTATCTTGATTTTTGATCTGTCAAACTCACTGTTCAAAGCTTACCTCTTTTTTTTGCTCTTTAAGTCTTAATGACATGAGAGTTGGGAATGTGGAGGAGAAAACAAGTAACCAATTGAGAAAATAAATAATCACTTGGCAAATCTCACAACTAGTATGTGAAAAGGTATCCCTCTCCCTTTCCTCTTCTTTCACAGAGAATCGCCAACCATCGTGTCTCATGTCATAAAGCTTATTGAGCTTGCATGATATTTTTGTGGGGTTACTCACAAAAATCAGTATGTTGAGCTCCTACTGTGGGAGCAGCCATCCTTTCATCTCTTGTAATAGTGCTCAATTTTTCCTTTTCTTCCTTAATTCTCCTTTGCTTCTTATAGTATTAGTGTGTAAATTAGCTGTTTGTAGTTACAGGCTTTGGGAATCTGAAGTGTAGCATTGCATGCTGCTAAAATGCATTTCAGACAGATGGTGGACAGTGAACAGGAGGGCTAGGATAAAGTCTCAGAAACATTTAGATTTGCACCTTCTCTTAGCAGCAGTCTCACAATAAAGTTATGCTGACAGGGCAATGGGGAGACAGGTGTGGTTTAAACTCTCAAAATAAAATAGTGGAATGAGGGGTAAATGAACGACTAATTTTTTTTCTCACTTTTCCCTCTTTAGCTACAACAGAGGATCCACATTCAATGTGTTTGTGGGAAAAGGCCAGCTTATTGCTGGGATGGACAAAGGTCTCATCGGCATGTGTGTGAATGAACGGAGGTTCATGAAGATTCCCCCCAAGCTCGCCTATGGGAGTGAAGGCATCTGTAAGTACAGCACCAGACCAATGAGTAGCTGGTTGTACAAGTGATTCAGCAGAGCAGGTAGAAAATGGAATCACAGAAGAGAAGGGTAGAAATTGCAAGTCATGAATTGGGGAGAGTTTCTGCCCTGCTCAGGGGTGTTTTATAAGCCTATGCCTTGTTTACTGCTCCAGGTTCCCTCTGCATGCTAAAGGAAGAGCTGCTGACTCTAGGAGGCCTTCAGCAAATGAACCTTGCTACTAAAGTTAACTATTTATATCTACCTTGCTGTTAAATAGTTAGTGTGGTTTGGCACAAGGTCTTGTCAGAGCCTTCAGAGCAAAGCTGCTTTAGGCATCAAGTCAACAAATGCTAAATCAAGACCAGTTTGCCTGATGGACAATATTTGATAATGTTTCATGTTGCCAGGTTCTCCCCCTTCTTATGTAGCTGCAACAGTGACAAGGGGATGGGAGGATGGAAGCAGAAAAAGGAGTAGGTTGTACATCATGGATTTTATTTAGGGGATGTGTATGTTAGTTCCCTTTTTGATGATGTCCTGTAGAAAAAGGGAAATAAACCTGGTTGTGTTGTTTTGCTTTTGCAGCTGGTGTGATACCCCCTAATGCTGTGCTCCATTTTGATGTGCTTCTTATCGATCTATGGAACTTGGAGGATGAAGTGCAGGTTCAGACTTACTTCAAACCTGAGAAGTGTCCTCGGACAGTCCAGGTGTCTGACTTTGTACGATATCATTACAATGGAACATTCTTAGATGGTACCCTGTTTGATTCAAGGTATGCAGCTGGGTTGTGTGTCTGTGTCTCTGAATAGATACCTGTTGTCAATTTAAACCATCGCTTCTTCCCTCTTCAGTGGTGTAACAATTAATGCTAATTGCTCAGAAAGACAAGAAATGAAAGCTAACATTATGTAAGTGTCAGTAATTTATTCAGGGATGATGAGACAGCAGTACTGACTCAAACCAGTAGAACAGTACATTATTTTAAGGTGAGCATTATCAGCCCAGATTCTTTCATTTTTAAAAATTTAATTCCCTGTATCTATATTACTATTTATTGTAGTCAGCTAGTGGTTTCTGTAACCACTGCAGCATAAATATTTGTGTTAGACACAAGGTTTATAAACTAAGCAGAGTTTGTGATGAAATTGAGCTACTAACACATACTGAAATTTTATATTTACAGCATGTGTACTTCATTAAAGTTCTGTGGAAAAAGATGCATTAATAACAGCAAGTTCTCAAATACTGTTAGATTCCTGAAATAGGTAACTGGGGCACCTGGGGAGAAATAACTCCATGCACCAGGACAGGTTAAGGGTTGACCTGCTGGAAAGCAGCTCCATGGAGAAGGACCTGGGAATGCTGGGGGATAACAAGTTCACCATGAGCCAGCAATGTGCTCTTGTAGGCAAGAAGGTCAGTGGTCTCCTGGGGTGCATTAATAAGAGTATGACCAACAGGTTCTCATCCCCCTCTATTCTGAGGCCACATCTGGCGTTTTGTGTCTGGTTCTGGGTTCCCCAGTTCAAGAGAGACGGGGAACTACTGGAGAGTCCAGCAGAGGGCTACAAATATGATGGGGGAACTGGCGCATCTTTCTGTTGAACAAAGGCTAAGAGTCCTGGGGCTGTTTAGTTTGGAGAAGACTGAGAGGAGATCTTAACACTATTTGTAAATATCTAAAGGATGCCAAGAGGATGGGGCTAGACTCTTTTCAGACTCTTCATTGACAGGATGAGGGTCAACGGGCACAAACTGGAACCAGGAAGTTCCATCTGAACATGAGGGAAGAATTCTTTCCTGTGAGGGTGCCAGAGCCTGGACTAGGCTGCCTGGAGAGGCTGTGGAGTCTCCTTCTCTGGAGAGATTCCAAACCCGCCTGGACAATGTGATCCTGGGCAACCTGCTCTGGTGACCCGGCTGGATCAGGGGGGTTGGATGAGATGATTCCTAGAGGTCACTTCCATCCACTACCAGTCTGTGATTCTGTGTAAGCATTCTGGAAAACACCACCCAGGCAGCCTTCAGTAAATTAAGGAGCAATATTTTTGGAGCAGCAAGTTGGGAGTTATGTTCTGCCTAGCATGTGGCTTTTAACATTTCATATTCTTTCCTATGACTTTCTGACATTTGGTTGTGGATGGGTTTTGGTTTGGTTTTGTTTTGTTTTGTTTCATTTTTAGCCATAATCGGATGCGAACTTATGATACCTATGTGGGAATTGGATGGCTGATTCCTGGTATGGACCAGGGTCTCTTGGGAATGTGTGTAGGAGAGAAGCGCATTATCACAATACCACCTTTCCTGGCATATGGAGAAGAAGGAGATGGTAACATTTTTTTGTTATTGTTTTTTTTGTTTTGTTTTTGTAGCCAAGTCATCCATATTTTAAACCAAATCTGTACTTTGTGTCTTGTTACCCATCTGATACATGTAAAGGAAAATAGGTCCTTAAGAGGATTAGCTAAGTTAGAAGTTACAGAATAATAGGACATTATAGAATAATGGAAGATTAATAGAATGCATGCACTGTAAAATAATATCTTAAGACCATGGGAATGCTTTTCATTGTTTCCTGTATAGCTCTTACCATGTCTGGTTTAAAACCCGGTCCAGATGAGTGAATAATGGTTATGAATAGATTAGTTTCCTATTATATATAAGACATGATAATAGGTGGGTAGTCAACTTAGGGTAAGCATTTTATTAAAGGCTAACTACTTTTAGGTAAGGTATAGATCAAGATAAACTGAGATAAAGGAACAACTCGAGTCTTTCTCAGAATTCTTAAGGCGAATGTCTGAAGATGAGAGACTGATGACCTGTGACATCTGAAGAGGAACTGAAGCAAGATGGCGAAGAATGGCTGAAGATTAATGATGGACTGAGAACTCAGAGTTTGGGGAAAAATACAAAGGAATTTTAAGAAGAATATTCCTTACCCTAATACTGTGTTGAGTATATATATGTGTTGAATTTTGTAAGTCCTTTGCCATTCACCAAGGTGATGGACCAACTGATTTGTTAAATAAAGCAAACCTAGAGTAACCCACTGCATGGCAAAATCCTTTAACAGAATTGGCACCATAGATGGGACTCTAGGACACAAGAGGAAAGAAAGCCAGATTTTCCGCTGGGCAAACCCATTTCCAACACTCAAATTGCTGGCAATAAAATAAAATGGTCAGGCGAGTCCACAATATTTGGACACGGGTAGTTCCAGGTAGATTTATACTATGAAACCTCTTGTGTTTACACTTGCAGAAGAATAAAGAAAGAGAAAGATGGGAACAACATCTAGCATTGAAGGTGGGACGCCCTTGCTGAGGTTTTTGAAAATTGGAAAAAGATAATCTTGGCACAGGCATTGCAAAAAAGGAACATTGTGCCAAGAGGAATGGCCGTTCCTAACGACAAAAAGAGGAGGAGGACCAATGGATGAGTGGCTTCCTGAGGGGATGTTTAAGCCCCACGAGCAAAAATTTTTGAGAACGATTTTAGAAGTCTCTGGGAGCCAGGATATTGATTATTGGTATATTTGGTATAATTGGGCACTACAAAGAAGGAAAAACTCCTTTAGTAAAAATTAAAAGAAGCACGCTTCCCTTGCCTCCCAAAGCTGAGGAAACTGGGCTTCTTTCCAAGGGTGCTGGCATGTATCTAGTGTTTTTGGAATACATACCAAACCCAAGAGCAGGCCCTGGTGCACCTGCTGGAATCCCTCCAGTAACTGCAATAACAAGACATGAACCTTTGAAAAAAGATGATACAGTAATCTGGCAGTCTAAAATGCCCCGCTTGTGGGATGATTCTGAAAAATGTGCTCAGTTGTTATCGGGAATTGTCACTGATTATACTCCTAACTGGAACTGTATGAAGAATATACTGGAGGAATTACTGCAGAAGAGAGAGAGAAAATCTATCCGACAGGCTTGTGAGTGTATGACTAATTGGTCAAAAGTTTTAGGATGCCAACAATAGCCCAATGAACACCCAAGCGATTATTTGGGATGATTAAAACCTACTCTATTAAAACATGGAGGTATGACCTGTGACAATTTTCAAGAACCACTAGCCATTAGTGGTTTTGTAGATGCATCTTCAGATATAAGTAAATACTTAAAAAAACCCATATGCTGGGATGGCACGGTGAAACATTAACTAAGATCCTAAGTATTGCTACCTTTGTTTTCAGTGGTAGAAACTAAGAGAAGCAAACCAGGAAGCTGAAAGGTTAACAATTGAAAGAAAATGAGATTGAAAAGAAAAAGGGAAATTAGGCTGCTAGCTGCAGCAATTGCTCAGGATTATAACCCCATCAGAAGAGGAAGGGGGCTTCCCCTGGGAAGATTTATAGGAAGGGGAACATCTGGCAGGACCCCTCAAGGGCCTCCTGTTTCACAGAGGTGATGGCCCAACTCTGAGTTGTTAAATAAAGTAACCCACTGTATGATAAAATCCTTTAACAAACAGACAGAACATAGTGATGGAAAGAGAGGTTCAAAATGCATTATGTACAGGATTGGACTGATTAGAAACTGTAAGATTAAAAAAAATACACAGTAAGTTGCTTAACAGACATTGATATTACATTGTTGATGTAATATTTATATACTGAAATTTTATGGTGAGAGCAGATCTACTAGATTTGTATTCTAAAGGTTATTTTATGCACTTTCATGAAGTGTGTTGGAAACTGTTAGATTAAACTGTGCAGCTCAGATGGAGCTGGTGTTTACTGACTAAGATGGGTGTTGCTGAAGAGGCTGTTGTTTCTGGTGAGGCAGTGCTATCATGGAAGGAACAGAAAACCAAATAATTGAGTTGGGGAATTGAGTGACAGACCCACACATGAAACAAAAAATTACTGACTGGAAGTAGATTACGCTAATTTATTCTGTGAGGTGCTTAATATTCAGTGGTAGGTTATTTTTCCTCAACAAATATATTTAAGCTCATTCTAGAACATCTGTTATTTCTTACCAATTTTCTGCTCTACCATTTTTGTAGGTAAGGAGATACCTGGCCAAGCTTCCCTTGTCTTTGATGTGGTTTTGCTAGATCTCCATAACACCAAAGATGGTATTTCTGTTGAGAACCAGCAAGTGCCTGAATCTTGTGAGCGAAGAAGCCAGACAGGAGACTTTCTCCGATACCATTACAATGGCACGCTTTTGGATGGCACGTTGTTTGATTCTAGGTAACTGAACCATTCAGCCTTACAGATCACATTTCCAGTTTGACTTGTCTGTCTTGTCCATAAAACAGCCAGATACAATTCTTTGTTTTTTCATACTTTTTGAAATTTTTGAGTGGAGTTGGAGTCTTAAAAAATGCGTAGAAAACTTTTCATTGTGGGAAGGAAGACAAAGACCTATTTTGTGTTATGGCAGTATCACAGATGCCATCTGGGGTGGTGGTCCACTTGGTGAAGCTATATTTGCCTTAGGCACATATGCTTATATGCTTTAGACACATTGCCACATAGAGTTTATCTGCCAAACAGGTAATGCTACTGAAGTGAGAGAAAATAATCATGATTCTCTTTTTGTGTCCTGAGAATTGTGAGTCTGGGTTCTAGTGGCCAGTTTGCAGTTAATCTCAAGACTGTCTTTCCAGTTGTGCTTGAGCACTGTTTGCATTTTGAAGGTCACTGCCTTTCAAGACTGTATTCAGCAATGGGGTTTCTGGGGTAAAAAAAAAAAGGGATTGCTGTCGTGTCAAATTCAAAGCTTTCTGGCCACATGAGCCTCATGCACAGAATTATATGATTATATATATGTAGCTTCCTGTCAGTTTTGCTTGCTCTTTAATAAGGAGTACTTTACTTTCCCACTCCAGTTTTCAGAACAGCTGGCACAAGTAACTAAAAAAAGTTGAACATAATTCACTGTAAAATATTTTGCCAAATTAATGGAAAAATGTTTAGTACTACCACAGATGCTGCAAGCTGAAGATTAGGATCAGTTTGCTGGCATAAGCTGCATAGTATGCCACGTGTGTTACCTCCCATGAGGAGTAGTCAGGGAATTACATGTTACTGAACTGAGGTGCAGTAAGGTACCAAATCAACTTTCACCTCCAAATTCACCTGCCCAACTTGATGGGAGGATAGAAAGCAGGAGTTCTGCATCAGTAGACATCACTGTAGACCTTGATTTATGGCATCTGAAAACTTGTAAATTAAGAACTTAAAACTTATCCACAGTTCACCTACCTGGAATCTCTTTTTTGAGATGTAAATGAGTACTGTCTTTAATAATTAAACAATTTTTGAAAATGGCTATAGTGTTGACATCAATGAATAGTAATCAACCCTTTGTAGACAGAAGCCTCTACATCATTCTAAAGTGCTGAGATTTGTTAGAGGGATTGTTTGTTAGCATGTCGTATCCTGGCTTCCTGCAGAATTTACAAGAAAGGCCAAAATCTAACAGTTATATTGAGAAATAGAGCAGCTAACAGTGCTTATTGAAAGCCCTGAAGTTGCTGAGGAAAAAATGTCTCATTAGTATAGGGAGAATGCCAAAGTCACTGTGAGTGGCTGAGGTTCAGAGCTCTACAGAACTGTCCCTCAGCAGCTCAGCCAGGGTTGTCTGGACTTAGAGCAGACGAATAAACCTTTGAATTACATTAGAGTCTGTACTGATATTGCTCTTTCCCAGAGTTACCTCATTAAGATGAATTAAAACCTTTGTACCCTCCCTTCCTTGGGTTGTACCTTCATGGAGCATGCCTTGAAGAAAGGCAGAAGGCAGACTCATACTTGTAATAAACATTGTTTGATGTTATAGGCTTGTTTTATTCTATCATTAGGTGTTGAAGCAGATCTTTCAACCTACATATAAGTGATTGACATAGTTTGGAAGGGAAGGGTAGTATTGATACTGTTATGTTGTCATGACTCACTTGAATACTGTGAGTCCCAGGAGAACCTATTTATCCCACCTCCTGTTGTAGTAGTTGATCTACATAACTGGCTGCAGAATGAGATTGTCTGAAGGGTGTTTCATGAAAATGGACGTAAACTATATCTAGTTAATAAGCACTTATTAAAATAGAATCATAGAATTGTTTTGGTTGGAAGACACCAAAAGTCATCAAGTCCAACCACTAACCTGGGAATATCAGGTCACCACTAAACTATGTCCACATGTCTTCCAGGGATGGGGACTTCACAAATCCCTCCAGGGATGGGGACTTCACCATTGCTCTGGGCAGCCTGTTCCAGGGCTTCGCAACCCTTTTGGTGAAGAATTTTTTCCTAATGTCCAACCTAAACCTCCCCTGGTGCAACTTGAGGCCATTTCCTCTTGTCCTCTCACTTGTTCTGTAGGAGAAGAGACTCACCCCTCCTTTGAGGTAGTTGTAGAGAGCAATAAGGTCTCCCCTGAGCCTTCCTTTTTCCAGCCTAAACAACCACAGTTCCCTCAGCTGCTCCTCACAAGATTTGTGCTCTAGACCCTTCACCAGCTTTGTTGCCCTTCTTTGGATGTGCTCCAGCACCTTAGTGTCCTTGTAGTGAAGGGCCCAAAACTGAACTCAGTATTTCAGGTGTGGCCTCACCAGTGCCGAGTACAAGGGGACAATCCCTGCCCTAGTCCTGCTGGCCACACAATTTCTGGTACAAGCAAGGATGCTGTTGGCCTCCTTGGCCACCTGGGCACGCTGCTGGCTCATATTCAGCTACCTGTTGACCAACACCCCCAGGTCCTTTTCCGCCTGGCAGTTTCCAGACACTCTTTCCCAAGCCTGTAGCATGGCATGGGGTTGTCATGACCCAAGTGCAAGACCTGACATTTGGCCTTGTTGAACCTCTGTGGGCTGTGGTCCATTGTTCCAGTTTGTCCAAATTTCTCTGTGGAGCCTCCCTACCTTCAAGCAGATCATCACACCCACCAAGTAAATTCAGGGCAGAGGAAAAATTAAAGAAGACTGATTTTTTTTTTTTTTTTTCAATTACTTATCAAAACATGCTTTCTGTTTAGTCTAAAATACGTAAAGAAGTGAGATTTTCTTGTGAGGTATAATAGAAACATACTTGCAAATAAGCTGTTCCCTATCCAGAGTCCCAGTATTGGTTAATAAATGACATGTGCATCACTGATGAAACTTAGTGGCCTGGATTCACTGAACATGGTGATTGCATTGTGCCTCTGGTGCTGATTAATGGCTGTGTGTTTGACCTTCATGGGTTTAAGAATTGTATTGTAGACCTATTGCAAGAATTTGTGTTTTCTTGAGTACACCTGACCCTGCTAAAATGCAGATACTTTCCATAGCTATTCACGAAATCGTACGTATGACACCTATGTTGGGAAAGGTTATGTGATTGCTGGAATGGACGAAGGTTTGCTAGGTGTATGCACTGGTGAAAGAAGAAGAATAATAATCCCCCCTCATCTTGGGTATGGAGAAGAAGGAAGAGGTGAGCTTGACTTTTCATTCAAGTCTTTCATAATTAGTGATGTTTCCTTGTTTAGTGCATTTGTGTCTATTTCCAATTTTTTGGCACTTAGCTTATCAATTAGTTCATTATTTTGTGGGCTTGCAAATGACAGGATTACACACAGAATTTGCAAAATTAATTAAATTAGCTAAATAAGTAGGACAGTAAGAATGCAGAACAATCTCACATGTAATTAGTGCCCTTGGATTATTTGGATAATTAGTGTTCCAGGCAGACTGCTACTTGGTGACATGAATTCATTTGGATAATCAGTGTTTCAGCCAGACAGGTACAGGGATGCCAGGAGCTCTGCAGTGTAAGATCTTCTTTCCTGTGTCTCTTAGCAAGGTCTGTATGATAAAGGAGCTCTTTGGGTTAAGTCTTCTGCCCCATTCCTTCCACAGCCACAGGTTATGTGGATTCCTGGGCCACCTGTGTAAACGGTGGTTGTGTGTAACAGCAAAGCATCTATGTATGTATGACATCTGTGTGACAGTTAGCATTCCTTTGGGAAGGCTTAGTACCTAAAGGGATTGCTATGAGAGGTTGAATGTGATAATCCTTCTAGCTGATTCACAGATTTATGGCTGGGGTTTTAAAAGGTACCTCCTAGGGTATTATTTGGGAAAGTTTCTTGGAAGAAAAGCCTCTCTTCTGGGAATGCAAATTCTGTACTGTTTGGGAATTAGACTCCTCTACCAACAAACCCCATTCCTGGGTGAGATGTGTCTGTCAATCCTGGTAATGCACTTGCACATTAACCTGGGAAGGTGGGGAAGAAGTTCCTTGCTATCAGGACATTTTAAGGAAATGTAACCTTTTAGACATAATGGCATTCCTTGAAGCATGAGAAGTCCTATGAGAATTTTGATGGTCAATAATGAGTTGGTACATGAAACACATCAGTTATTTATGGTGGTTACAGGAAATACATGGTTATTGCTTAATTTCTGCGTAATTTTCACATTCAGAATAATGGATTTTTTTTTTCCCCCCATTGTTGAACTGAACACAGGTTCAGTGCTTTTTCCAGTGGTTCTCTTTCCATTGGCTGCAGCTTGCACCTCTTGCATACAGAGGAGACGTAATCCTTCAGCTCTGAATAAGAAGAGCAAAATGACTCACTAGGAGACCCTGTGGGAATACATGTTCCTACAGGGTGCAGTACTTGGTCATGAGAAGCCTTTTTGGGTACCTTTTCTTTCTCTACTTGCCTAATTTGCTTCCTGTTTAGGAAAAATTCCAGGATCTGCAGTGCTAGTCTTTGACATCCATGTGGTTGACTTCCACAACCCCTCCGATTCGGTCAGCATTACTGTTGACTATAAACCTTCCAACTGCACCATTCTGAGTAAGAAGGGAGATTACTTGAAGTATCACTACAATGCTTCGCTCCTGGATGGTACTTTGCTGGACTCAACGTAAGTGTATTGCCTGGTAAAGAAAATATCCCTAGCAGCTGTGAAGGCAGAATGAATGGTCTGCAAAGCAGGCTGGCAGGGAATAAATTTAGAATTTTCAAGTGAAAAGTCGTTTATATAGAATATATTTTTCTTTTTATGTCTGCCTGCCTAAGGTATATAGGAGGAGGAAAAGAAAGAGACAGTATCATAGCATAATAAAAGAAGTGTGAGCAAAGAGGATGTAGGAGTGTGTTGGAGAAGAACACAGATGTTACAGGTGGAGTGTTGAAACAGTAGGAGTCTGGTTTAAATGGGTAATTTGGGTGCCTGGGCCAGTTATACTAGAATGGCACAGGGCTCGGCATGAGTGAAGTATCCAAGTTTATTCCATTCCTTGGGTAGGCTTTGTACTGTGTGCTGATCAGTGCTCCCGAGAGAGATCTGGCCAGACTGCTTGGTGTGGTCTTGTTAAAGCTATACCTTAAGTGTGGTTTGTAGTAAAGGGTCACCCATCATGTCTGTACCACACATGGGCGATAGTTTTCTTGTATTGCAGTGCTGTCGTGTCAAGCATTGAGAAACTATCAGAGGGCTTGATCATGACTGTAATGATAATGTTCCTCTTCTTCCTGTTGACAATAGGTTTATGAGGGAAGCAAAAGATTACTCCAGTCTGTCTCATAGAGAGTTAAAGTGAACCCATCGCACTGTTAGCTGCATCTACAAGGATGCTTCTGCTAGCTTATTTTCTGTGTAATTTTCACATTCAGAATAATGGATTTTTTTATCTTTTGGATAGCACAGGTCATCTAAATAATATTTTATTTTTGTAAGGGAAGTTGGGAAACTCTATTTTTACATAGGTTATAATTAACATAGGAAGCAGCTCATCATTTTCACAGTGTAAACAATAGCTTGCAGAGCTGAAAAGTGGGTGTACAGCAAAGCACATGATGCAATGCTGTAGGCAAATAATGTGTTTGGATTCAAAACATCTCTTACCTGGCAGGAATTCTCAACTCCCTTTTTGTAGCAGGAACCAAGGGGCGTTGAGGCTGTCTTATTCACAGCATCTTGTAGAGAATTAATCTTGTCCTTTGAACTTTAAGACTGACCCCCTAGGTACTGAATTGTTTTCTTTTAAAATAATAATGCTGTGATGTACAAGCGTGTCTTGCATTTGCCAAGCCAAACAGTCAAAGAAGGGAAACTGACAGAAGAAAAGGCCCTGCTGTGGTGACACATACTAAGTAAAAAGTCTTAACACTGAACGTTTCCTTTTATAATTACAATCCATGTTTTACTTTTGGGGTTTTAATCGGTGATAATTTCTAAGTTCATAAATGAGCTACCAGCAGCAAGGTATAATTCAAAATATAATATGGTTAAATAGCAGTAGTATACTTCCAAGCTATCTTGGTTCAGTTACTCCTACGTTACAGTGCCTGGTTTCATTAAAAGGATGGCTGAGCTGTGTGAACATGCCCACATCCTTATAGGTTGGTAGTTCTGGGACAAATGTACATCTGGAATTTGTACATCTGCTAAAAAGTCCAACTTCATTAGTTAAAAATATGTGAAAGGCAAAAGCCCTTATTTTGAGTTAAAATACTTTGGGGATTTAATTGGCAGAATTAATGACTTTAATTAATTTAATTCAGGAAGCCTATAATTTTAGTACCAGAGGATGTCAGCAGCAGGGACACTTCTGTTTGGTGTTGACTGTAACTTGCTACCCTGAGAACAACTACAGGGAACTGCTTGGTAGAACAAAGGACTGGGACGTTAAGTTTATTTTTGGCAATGACACTAGAAACTGATATATCTGCAGTTATTTCAAACAATAGAAATTCTTTATTTTACAATGATTTCTAAAAATTTTTCTTCCCTTCCTCTCCAGACACAGCCTTGGCAAGACCTACAACATAGTTCTAGGATCTGGGCAAGTGGTGGTGGGGATGGACATGGGCCTTCAAGACATGTGTGTTGGGGAACGACGAACAGTTGTTATTCCACCTCATCTTGGTTATGGACAGGATGGAGTTGGTGAGTGAAACATATTGCATATCCCCTGAGCATCTTTCAAGTAACTGAAACACAAATATGCAAATCTTGTTACTTTCTGTGCATTAGGTGTGTGTCTCTTAGCTGCTTGAATGAGATTTTTTTAGAGGTATTTAATTTAATTTCATTCATTTTTTTACTATAAAGCCCCCATTTCCCAATGAAATAAACACACTCTCTGTGCTGCGTTTTAAGTTATGCTGTAACTGTGACCAATAGAAAGACCATTCCAGTACAAAAGGGAACATGCCTCCCCAGTAATGTTGCTTAGTCAAAATGGAAAGGTCCAGGCACTCTGGTGTTGCAGAGGGATATAAATACTGTTCTCTGTGATAGGGAGTTGGGTAGTCACGCTTAGACATGTGACACATTATTCAGGAATACAAAACTGAAATGTCCTTGTAACATAAAAAGCCTGCTGTGTTAAATACCTGCCATAGGTGTTTGTCATCATTCAAATTACATGGGTTATACATGGTCTGAAACTTTGCCTGGGTGTTGATGTTTTGGAATATACCCAGATATCTGAAGAGATTGCTCCTTTTCTACTGGGAAGAAGTTAGAGGTGACCTCAACTTTATTTTTCAAGGATAAATTAAACTCCTTCCATGCTTTCATTGAGGTAACATCCCAACCTGTTGCAACGCTGTTGAGTCTCTCAGTAGTGCCTTGACACACAGTGAAATAAAGGAAAATTTATTTCCCCCAGTTTTACCTTTATAAGTAAAAAAATAGTTCCATTTTTATTACAAAAGCTTCTTCATGTTTTGATGACCTCTGCTGAAGTGAAACAGGAAGATCTTGTGGGTTTGGGATCACAGGGCTTGGGGATCACAGTAGAGAAGCACCTGCTGAAGCAGGAAGAGAAATTTAATTATAGATTAAAAGGAAGAATTCCCTTCAATGTAAAGGAGGATAAATACCCTTATTTGCCGTTTGTTGTGACAGAAGGAGAAGTGCCTGGTAGTGCTGTATTAGTTTTCAACATCGAACTGCTGGAACTGGTGTCTGGCTTGCCTGAAGGGTACATGTTTGTATGGAATGGGGAAGTCTCTCCCAATCTTTTTGAAGAAATAGACCAGAATCACGATGGAGAGGTTCTTTTGGAGGAGGTAAGCTGAAACAGTGAAAAGACTTGCGGTGGTTTTCTCCTACCACCATCATCAAGATGTTTTCCTCCTACCACTATCAAGGCAGATGTTGAAGAAGGGGGTCTCTCCTCCTTCTCTTGTCTTCTCATTCTCTTCTCCTTCTCTTCTCCTCTTCTTCTGCCATGGTGCTTATTGTCAGCATGTTGGTTAAAACATGGCTATTTAGTTTTAGAGGCACAACCAAAAAGAAGAAAGAAATATAAGAGGGGCCATACTACTTAAGATTATTTACTGTTGTGGTCTCCTTGGGCAACATCAGATACACAGGACACAAGTGTAAGATTCAGAGTTAGTGTTCAGCAATCCTTTGCTGTACCAGCCTTCTCAGTGTCTGTTCATTGGAAGTTTATGGTTAATTCTTGAGTCAAAACAGCCTGCAGCTATGCGTGCAGGAATTGTTCAATCACTTCAGGAGCCTGGCAGTGACTGTGGCTGCTCTTCCCACTGGTGACTTGTGTGCTGCATGAAGAAGCCCTTCCCCATGCTTGCTTCTAAAAGCTGCAGTGTGAGAATAGCATTGGGTGCCCTAACTGAAAGCCACTTGCTTTTGACAAACTGTCTCTGATAATACAAATCTCCATGAGGTTTTTCTTTGCATATTCTCTTAACTGAGGAGTTCTGTTTTTTTGTTCTCCTCTTAAATCTTCTTTGTGACCTTTCTGTTATTCTGGTTTGTACCCTTCTTTGCTGGAGCAGTGCTGCCTGCAGTGCTCAAAGGGCTAACTGTGCTCTATTGAACAGCATGAGGTGCCTTAGAGCATCTCATGAGAGCATCTCATCTTTTAACAGGCCAATGAAGTAAAATCAAAATGCTTTTTTCTCTTTTCCTAGCTTTCTTTTCCACCTATTGTTTCCTTCCCTCTCCATTTTCTCGTGTGTTTACCTCCACTTCTGCCCTTGCCAAGAAGAGCTTTTACCAGTCTAGAGAATGAATGAGGTAGGATGTAACTGTTGCTATCCACATCCTTTGTTCACCTAGCGAGGAGGAGAAGGAGAAGCTGAGGAGATAAAAGAGAATGTTTGCCCTAAAAGGTATAAATGAATGTCAGCGGTAGCTCTAATAGCTGAATCTTATTTACCAAGTAGCACCACAGGTAACAGTAATTGGAAAAATTGGGTTTGACTCTGGGCTTTCGGGTTTTGGCAAGCCAGAAGTATGACTTCTGTCAGATACTGTCTAATCATCTTGAATAAATTCAGCATACATATCAGGAAAAGGATTTTTAGGGAAAACTAATCTTGTAACCTTGCAACCTTCCCTGCTGTGGAGTCAAGCGGAAGGCATAATGCCTGAAGCTACTTTAACAAATCTCATGGTATCCCAATAGTTAAAGTCTCATTTCTCTGTTTCTTTTTTTTTTTTTTTTTTTTTTCTTGTACAATGCAGATGGGTGTCTGGTTTATAGTGTAAGCTTTTGTATTGGCATGTGAAATTACATTCCCTCTGTTCATATACATCTGTTCTTGCGTCACTCTGTTCACTTCTTAAATTATGAAAAAGAGCTTTTCTTGTTATGGGTCCAGTACCCACTGGAATAAGTGAGGAAATTCTTGCTGAGCTCCACAAAGATTAATTTAACCTCATGTGTCTGTCCTCATTAGTCCAACTTAGTTGTAAGCTTTATAGGATAGCAACCCTGTATTTTTACATACACTTAATAAGTAGTAAAGTGCTGAATAGTCAACAACAAACCAGTGCTACTTTTGTAAATAATCTTCGGTTTTAAATCTCTGTTTCATTGTGAGCTGTTTTCTCCTCCTTTCCCTCTGCTTAGTTTTCAGAGTACATTCAAGCTCAAGTTGATTCTGGCAAAGGAAAACTAGCTCCTGGTTTTGATTTTGAAAAGATTGTTAAAAATATGTTCACCAATCAAGACCGGGATGGAAATGGTAAAGTTACTGCTGAAGAATTCAAGTTGAAAGACCAGGAGGCCAAAGAGGAACACGACGAACTGTAAAGATGAACAAAAAGACGAGTCCTTAGCTGATGCACTCTTGGAACACATGTACTGGAAGTGGTTTCATTAAGCATGTTTCTAAAAGGTTAGCACTTGGGTGGACAGCTGCTGTCTGTATGTGCTGGTAAAATAGGAAGAGATTTTCAGATGGAAATGTTAGGAATATTTGAAAAACAGTCTGAAGTGCTTCAAGATGGGATGTATAAATGGAAAAAAACATGCACTGCCATACATGGTATCATGAACAATGTTGTCTTGTTTTTATGTTAAAGATTAGAAGTGTCATTGAACAGTCGGATGGATGGATGGTATGGAAAAAACTCACTGCTTTTAAAAGAGTTTTAAAAACCCTTCTGTTTCTGAAATATTTTTGCAAGAGAATGAACCAGAAAATATTTCCCATGAAAATAACCTGTAAAAATTGCCAGCCGTTGAACTCAGTTTCTTTCAGAAGGCACAAGCGCTTTTTCTGGTAACTGAACAAGCTCATTGCAATATTTGCTAGAAGGAACTCTGCTCTGCAAATTGCTTAACAAGCAGATGACAGCTCTGCCACTGCAGAATTTCTATAAGCTGTGAATTAAATTAAATGGGCCTAGAATGGTAACTGTGTATGTGTTGGGTTTTTACCTTACCAAATAAAAAAATTGCTACTGTCTGTATTGTACTTAATTAAACACCATGACTCTTGCTGGCCTGCAGAAACAGTGTTCCCATCAGTGATTCCCAAACCTTTTTAGTTGCAACCTTATTTATAATTTTGTTAGACTTTAAATATTAGTATTGCAGGGTCCAAGTACTGTCATAAATTCTGGATACAGCTGATTTTGTGTTGGGCTTCTGTCTCCTATTTTGGAAACTGTTAGACTATGGAGTAAGCATTTAATGCTTATGTGGCAGAGCAGCCTGGCAGGGTGAACAAACAAAAAGGCAGTGATGGAATCAAGGAACAGACCCATCTGTGTCTGCAAACATTCTGGCTTATTCCTCCATACAAAATCAGCCCTGGGAGTGCTGTTTAGATGATGTGAACTCTTGAGACAATCTCCCGTTAGAGCAACAAGCTCTTTTAAAGACATAGTCTTTAAACAGACATATATTCTCTGGAAGGCCATATGATCCCCTCTCAGTATGCTACATGTAAAGAGCACAAATACATATAGCAAGACGCTGTCACAGACAAGTATAAAAGGGAGTTGTGTTTCCATTATATGCTTTTTGTCTAGTTTTTTTTCTTCTCTCGATCTGCACATATGGGTTGTAAGCTCCCTGAAATGTTCTTTAAATGATGGTGTTTAAATTGGATGAAAACATTTTGTATTGGTTTTTTAATACAGTTTTTAATACAGTTCTAGAAAGTGCAGTGAAATGTTTTTTTTTTTTTTTTTACTTTGGTTAAATATTAGATGACAGATCTTTTTGTTAAATAAAGTGCTGATCAACTACTGTTAAAGTTTCTTTGTTTTTTGTTTTGGTTTTTTTTTCCAGACATTTTGATGAGCTGGGAACTTGTGTTGAAGCAAATCATTTAGCTTCTCTTGCACACAGCAGGCTTATCCTGAGTATGTTCAATATTGCTGTTGATCTTTAGGACAAATATTTTAAAGTAAGATTATATGATTGAAAATAATAAACCACAATAAAAGACTTTTTTTTTAATTTTCTTTTCATACTTCACACATGTAAAGTGAAGTCCTTCTTTGGCTTTAGGAAGCATTCCCTAAATTACCCATCCCATTTTGCCATCAGCTGTGTCAGTTGGGAGGGTGATGGTTCTTTTGTCTGGGGGCTCCAAGTCTTTCATTGAAAAAGAAATTGTCTTACATGAGAAACACCATTTCATTCCCCAGGCTAGTGAAAGCAAACTCACTGGGCTTCACATCTGAGATTTGGTGTTTTCACTTTATCTGTAGATCAAATGAAAAATGTTGTATATAAAATGCTGCAAGTCTGGTCTGGGCTTGAGGTAAATACAGGCCCTTTATACCAGATCTGTTGTGGTTATCAGTGAATGGCACTTGCAATCCGAAGGCTTATGACCCAAATGGCTCCTTTAAAACATTACCATCTTGTGAAAGCAGCTTTCTGAGGAGATGGTTGTACAAAATTTTCCCTTTATGTTTGCAAGTAGGTTGCTGGCTCATCACTGTGGTTCAAATGCATTTTTTTCTGCATGCTTACAGAGCTGAGATAGGGAGTGGGAAGTGAGCTGTGATCTGTGGAAACAACTCCTTACTCTCTTCTCATACAGACCCCAAATCTCAAGTCTGTCTTCTGGATAACCAAATTATTTTATCTGAGAAAATCTTAGTGAATTAACTCTTTCTGCATTGGATGATCATTCCAGATGGTTCCCAGGAGGTAGCCTGAAGATTAACTAGTAAATCAGGACAGCAGAGCTGTCCTCCAGAGCAGATGCAGGACAATACAAAAGTTGCAGTTGGTAATTCCAAAGATTGCCATGCGGGATTCTTTTGGGAGTGCAAGTCTGATAGGATAGCAGATATGACTTTACCAGTGCCTTCAGCTAGGGTAAGTACATCTGAAATTCTTATGGCATTGTTCCTTAGCTGTTAGCCAGTGTTTGTGGTTGATCTCTCACCACTTCCCACTCAAGACTGGAGGCTGCCATTTTGGAAATGAGAAAGCAGCTTTGAAAGCAGAGAATAAACAGAAAAACCTGCTGAAAAATAATGGTATTTATACTGGGCATCTACTTGCCCAGAAAAAGACAGCAGAAGCCAGGACTCCCTGGCTGTGTTTGGCTAAAATGTATAAAATCCAGAACATTTGAGCACTAACATAGAACCTGTCAGTTCTTTTCTGCTGGCAGACATTGCCTCCTCCCTCTAAGGAAAGCTATTTCAATTATCTGTTTAAATACTTTCTTAGGTACTTAACTGAGATAACTCATTTTGAAAAATAGGTGATAACTCTTTCAGGGTCATTAATAGCCAGATGCAAATGGATGGTTTAGCTAAGGAGAGACTCCAGAAATCAGGCTGCTACTACTCTAAGGAAACTTCCAGGTGCTATTCTCAGAGCTGGGCAGCTGACTACCATTAGGCAGCTGGCTGATGAAAGGAAGCTGCCCACAGTCAAGGTTGGTAATTACCTATGCGATTATCAGAGGCTCAGTGGAAGAGAGAAGGAATGTGGTATGTACCCAGAAAAAATGCAAGTATTTACAAATATTTGTGTGGTTTTTTTCTGCCCTAATTTGACAGTGAGACCTTCTGTTCTATAATGTTGCCTGTTCCAAGCATATTCAGAAATTAGAGTTTGCAGTTAATTAAAAAATGGGTGGGGGGGGTGGGGTTGTTTGTTTGTTTTTTTCCTGTGGGAAAAATTACACAGATTTTCCTTTAAGCTTAAATATGGCTTCTTTAGCTAGTGCCTAGTGCAAGCTTTTGGCTCAGTTCAGGACTATTAGTGTGTGTCTGACAGCAAGAGGATATTTGAACTGACTGGAACACCCACTCAGGAGGAGGAAACATCTTTATCTAAAAAAAGGTCCCAGATACTTGACTTTAGACATGTGCTACAGACAGTCTGTGAGTAGAGGGGGAAAAAAAGTAACAAATTCACTTAACTTTGCTGCTTATTGTTTGCTTTAAATTTTAGTTATATTCTTCTGGATATCAAAAAATGGTCTGGAGAATGTGTGATACCTTTCTGAACAATCATAAATGATACTTTTAGGTTTGCAAAATGTTTCTGTTTAGAAATTTGCTTTAGAAAGACATCCTGTGAATAGTGTCTCTTTCTTAAAGCTACAGACTGTGGATAGTAGTTACAGTAATTAGACTTGCTGGAGAAGGATGGTTTAATTTGTAGTGTCTCTTTCTTTCTTAGTAGTGTCTCTTTCTTTCTTAGTAGTGTCTCTTTCTTTCTTAGTAGTGTCTCTTTC
>JANHGN010022508.1:0-11054 GCA_024605025.1 Megaceryle maxima | reverse complement strand
AATGCCAATGACCAATTAACCTAGAGCTTGATTTGTATGCTTGTAGCCAAACGCCAATGAAAGTAGTTGATATACACGTTATGTAAGTAAGTGACGCAGTTAGAATAAACAGATTGAATGTTCACCTATTGGTGTGAAGGTGTTCTTTCCCGTCTTGTCACGATTGCGGACCGCGGCAGGTGAGAAAATGCTAATAAGAAAAGTTCAGTCAATATGGTAAAATTTCCATTTCTATTAATTGTTTAAGAAAGCTCTAGGAGTCATCTTGGTGTACATAGAAGGCTCAAAATTCTGATGCACCAGTTGATTGGGAAGAAGAACACATACAGAGAAACAGCCAAATAAAAATCTCCACAGCAGCTAGAAAGGCAAGAAAGCCTTCTAGAACAAGAAGCTTTTACATACAGAACTAAAGAGATATAAAGACAGGAAAGGAATTAATAATTCACTGCGACATCTGAAAGTACATCATACTGAATCACTTAAGTGACCCTATTTAATGTCTTTTTATAACAGTGCGAGAGGAGTTTTGCTTTATTACCAAGGACATCTCTATGTTACCGAAATAGCCCAGAGGCTGCTATCTCTTTTAAAACATAATGACCACTCTCAAAAGTAATTTGTGGTTAGCATATACAATGGCCACAAATACATTTAAGTTTCTAGTTTCTGGTAATTTTAAAGAGCCTTCAAAAAGGTCAAGGAGAATAACACTGAAAAAGTTTATTGTAAAAGGTTGAGCTTAATTTGATTTATGACAAAGGAAAAAAAGATCTGCTTGTATGTGATAGCAGGTAACTGAAAAAAGGATGCAGGAAATTCTTTTGTAGCTAATAAGATAACCTTGATGAATGGACAGTAATGGATTCACGCAGGTTTGGAAATCACTCATCCTACAAACCATAGAATAGGTTGTTTACAACAAGGATAGTTCTGAAAATTACAAGACACGCATCTGTGTAGTTGGGTTAAATAAAAAGGAGAAGTATTTATTCTAAAGATTGTATTGAATTCTAGACTTGAAATAAAGTTTCTTATATAGTTGGATAGCAGGAGTGCAAATTGAGATGCTTTTATATTGTATGTGGGTGATGCTTATAGTTTTCTTAGTATTTAAGACAGTGTATATCTATGTGCATGCTGTGTCAGTTTGATTATAAAACAAAAATATGTGATAGATGCCTGCCTTTCATTTTAGTGATTAAATGAATTCACATCTTCCTCAGTAGGCATTTCCAATGGGGGGAGTCCTAGGGAATTAATAACTCGTGTGCACAGGGTGTGGTGTCATCTTCTGGAGTTAAGATTATACTGAACTTTTGAAGCTACTGAGTGCTGGAGGTAGAGCAGCTACTTCCCTCCCCCTACCCAGCAAAACAACAACTTAAGTCCCTGTGATTTAAAAAAAAAACAAACAAACAAAAAAAAGGAAGTTTCCTATAAAGGACAACTGTGGGACCTTCTGTTTTCATTATCTGTAATTTTAATTGGGGAAGGATGAGCTGATAAATGACTTGCTGTCTTAACTGCATGGAGATATGGCTCATTTCACAATCAAATCTAGTTACACAGGTTATAATTGTAAGTTTGCTAAGTAATGCTTTGACCAAGGACAAAAAAAACAGGGCAAAGTATTTTTATACTGATAACCTGTAAGCCTACGCTACTTGGCAAATACAAACTTTCTTATTTTACAAAGACTAATCTAGTATGGATTCCTCCCAAAAATCACTGCTAAGAAAACACCTTACATTATAGCTGGATAAAATTTTAAGGGAATTTCTCTATAATTCTCTATGATTGATAAGAGTACTTTGTTAGGTGTCTTGATTCTGAGTAAGAACTGTTCTCGCACTTACAAATCTATTATAAATATTCCATAAAATTTCAGAGGCCATAATGTCATAAAAGTGTTAAGACAACAACTAAGAATGATTGGTAATAAGAACTATTGACAATATGTGAATTTCAATTATGACAATTTCTTTTCTTCTGCTTTGCTGGTAAACATGCCTTAGACTGGACTAGGTTCCAAATTAACTTTAGATACAGAGGGACACACAAGAGTGGGCTGGCAAGGACAGGGAACTATTCATGTTATTTCTGAACAAGAAAAATGCAAATCAAAGTTATGTCATGGATAGGATTGAATTATTTGTACATTGAATTTCTAGGCTATGGTAACAACTTTCAGGTAAGAGTATAAACCAAAAATAAGTTACATTTATTTGAGGAACTCCAGATGCCTAATTCCAAGGTCTGAAAAAACCCAACAAAAACCAAACCTATAAAAAAAATCTGGAGATAGAACTTTCACAGAAAACATGACAACAGTGTTTCCTTTTGTGCTTTTAAAGGAGAGTACCTGTGCATTGAGCTTAGGGCACTCCTGATTCTTCTGTCCTTGATTTTGTCCTACTGCAACAGCATAGGTGGCAAGCAGAGTCCAGAGATGCAGGGATTGCATAAAGGCTGCCAACAAAAACCAACCAAATCCTATTAAGAACTGGCCTGCTATATTATGAGATCTTTGCCATTTCTGCTGTGCAGAAATAAAAGCAGAAATGCATATGGAACATTGCTATGTCACTCTGAAAATGCCCATGCTTAAGGCTACTCTGACACACATTGTCCTAGGTGTTCCTGTGCTGGCGAGGGGGGGTTGGACTATGATCTCCCAAGGTTCCCTCCAACCCCTACTATTCTATGATTCTATATTTAAAAGTAGAGGAACACCTGAGTAGAAGTAACATAATAAAAACTCATATATATATTTATTCCCTCAATGCTGTTGGCAAATCAAATTTTTATTTTAAAAATAGAGTTTGTCACAATAAACAACTCTTAATAATGCCTCAGCTCATAACCTCACAGGAGATAGAGCCAGTACGGTTGACAGAAGCCACTTACCAGAGAGTTTATCAGGAGCAGCTGCAGAAGCAAAAGAAAATTTCTCTTGCTTGAGAAATACTAATATAGCAGCACAAAGTGCAGTTAAGGGCGTTTCCAAATAAGCCTGACTAATCCCTGTGCAAAACCCCAGGGTCCTGTGATGCACGTCAGCAATGCACAGCAGTTTGTTATACTCAGCAGTACAGCCTGACAGGCTTACAGACGATCAGCTGGTGTACCAACAACAAAACCTTTGACCTTCACTGAATGAACAGCTTGCATGGATGCAGACTGCAAATTTGGGCTGCTCTAACAGAGGAAGGCACTTGGTTTTTTTTAAAGCAGAAGTTTACTACTTTGTTACTTTTTAACCCTTTTGCAAACTTCCATATGTTATCCCATAACTCATGTTCAACGTTAAGACTATGATCATGATTTAAGGCTGCAGAACTAACCACAAACATCAAGCCAACTCATATGTGCCCATGAATGTGAGCAGTGTGGTCACTACAACTGAAGCAAGGGCACTAAGTATGTAGCACATACAAACCCCACTAACGCTATGACAAACCCCCCCCAACTATGTGAACAGGACTCTAGAAATTAATTATGAAAATTTCCTTTTAAGAAGGATGTGCTTGTTTTTTACTTGTAAAAAAAAAATTTCAAAAATGTTTTGTGCCCACATTCCAACTATTGACCGGTATGTACTCTGTTAAGATTCCTCAGACTCTGATCTATGCAGGGTACATTCATTTTTTTACAGTAGTGCTCTCTGTGTTTTGACCCAATGAAACAACTAGTGAATACTTCAGCTGATACAAAACATGCAACTTTCATCAACACTCATCCTTTTAGAATTGAAAAAGATCCCCCAAAATTTACCTATTAAGGTCTATTGTATCCTGAAGCAGCTAAACAGCTTGAAAGGTCTGTTCAAAATGTAATGTAATCCCTGCAAAGACTATATACAGTAAATTGAACACACTTGGCATTGGTGTTTGCCAGGATTCATAGCTCCCATAATCTACTTGTTATAGCAATTTCCACACTATTCTAATCAGTAACATACAGGGAATAAGATATTTTTTAGTATTTTTATGTCATTAGCATGGTTTTGATTAACAGTATCTCCATATTAATATTTGGGAAAGCTATATACAATGCAGTATCTTGAATAAACATAAATTATTTGCATAACAAAAGTTTTGGCTTATGTCAGGATTTCCAATTTTCACAATTCTTATGAAGTAAAATATGTTTGCTAAGTGAATCATGTAGTTTAGGTAAAGGCATCACTTTATACACTCAATTTACAAAGTACCTGTCTCTTTTATATTTCAAAGGTGACAGTGGTACTGATACAAATGAGTCTTGTGAACCTCAGAGGTGTGACTTGGGATAGGGTGAGTGGTGGGGCTGGCCTACTGATATTCCAGTACTTCTCAGATGTGATTCAGTGAGAAAATGAATTCTAATGCTATCAAGAATTTGAAGAAATTTGTCTTGCTCTTTATGAAAGCTGGGGAAACTTAAAAAAAAATAACATATATATACATATAGTGTTTTTAAATTTACTCTAAGTTTGAAGAAAAGAGTTGCAGAAGTTACATGCAACTTTTACAGACTAATTTTTGGTATACCAGACTAACTATAAAGCAGTTTAAATGAAGGATTATGGCGTTAGTAAAAGAGCTAGAAAATTATGTGAGCAGAATTTCTTTAAACATTAATACAGCTAACACCCCTTTCTTAGAAAAAGATCTACTCTATCTCTAACAACAATGTACTTTCACTTTAATGAAAATACTATATATGACACTTATCATCTACAAAACAAGGAAGACTCTTCAAAACTCTTTTAAAAGAGAGAGAAACAAGATCCAGCATGACATTTCTACTCTCACAATACCAAAGGTCATTAAATATATTTTCAGGACCATGGATTAAAGAAGTATGGCTATTTCAACAGATAGGTTCTATTTTAACCTTTTCTCTTTGTCTGAGGGCCATATCTTGTCTGCAGAATATTCTATGCAGAAAAAGAGAGAAAAAAATAGTAACACTTATAACATGAGATGATTTGTCACTTGTATGATTTGGAAAATGTTCAACTTTCCACGGTAGTGAACTTGGTTTGCAGAGATTCAGGTATGAAGCACTGGATGTTTTAGTCTGAAGCAAAGAAAAACGAGTCCTACAGATCATTACACACCACTGCCCTAAGTTGCACCTATTTGCGAAAGAAAGGATTGTAGCATAGTTCAATTACATAAGCAAGTAAGCTTGTTTAAGTAAAAAGTTGAGTATTTCAATTAAACTGACAGCAGCTTTTAAAGATCAAGAAAGAGGTCCTATTTGAGTAATTTTAGTTTATTCGAATAAGAGTATTTACTACAAAAATTAGATCTGACTGAATCTTCAGTTTATGTAGAGTATAAACATTAGCTAGTGAGCTTACAACCTTTTATTCTTGTTTAGTGAGCCTGCTACAACTGAAGAGCTTTAAATATATTTCCAAATATTGATCATACTGCCCAGCTCAAGTAATATCTTCTTTCATTGCAAGGAACAATTTTAAACATTAAGGAACTATAATTGTTTTCTAATTTTTCTTTTGTAAGAAGTCTACTTAGTAGATGGTTTTCCAAAGCAGACTACTTGATATGATCTCCAGAAGCCAGGGAAAGCTAACTGAACCTTAGCACTTCAGTTCAAAGCCAAGCAGAAGAAAGGAACCAATATAAAACTATTTTATTCAAACATGATTTTTATTCATGCCCTAGTGAACAGAGTTAACAAGCAGCATACTGGTTCCAGGAATACCTTTTTATATTTGTAAGTGACAATTACAAGGAAAATAAGATAAATGTTCTGTGTGATGAAGCTAGAATAAATAAAAGTTTAGAAGTATGCCTTGCAGGAATTTTGGATACCACATATTTTTCAGTACAGATTTGGTCTAACAACAAAACAAAACAAAGTTAGTCATATTTACATCTGGTATGACACAATACAGAAATATTATTTGTATATGAAAGTGTGTGTGTATTATAGCAATGACTCATGAGGAATGTAAGAGGTTCTTTAAACAGAGCTTGAACAGCACTTGCTTGCTATGGAAAAGTACTAAGAACATACTGAAGACTGAGTTCATTAAACACGCTAAGAAGGCTAACAGTTTTAAAACTCATCAGTATCACTTCAGCTGAGAAATTTTGTCTGCTCAGCTACCATATTTTAAAAAGCCAAAATAAATGTATTCACAGGACCAATCAGAGGAGGTAACCACTGTATCACAAGTCACATTTCACAACTTTATTTGATAAGAGAATTTCTAGATCAGACCAGAGACCATTCTTTCTTTACAACAGAAAAAAACGGTGAACACCTATAGCCTCACCATTTATGGCTGTACTGAACACAAAATTATTAGTGCTAACACATACACTCAAGAAATTTAGTTGGATTTTTATACATTGAAGTATTTATTCTTGTATTTAATACAATCACTATGATGTTGCACGCATTGAAAAATGGTATCTCAATAAAACCACTCTCATTCATTAAAAAACAAGGCTACTTAAGGACACATTTTAATTTAGCAAGATAACTGCATGTTCTAGAACATCAGTTTCATTAGGATTAAACAAAGGTTTTAAGCAGTGGACAAGAACAATGATTAGCTTATGTTAAGGTCATGCAGTAAAATAAAATATTTTGGCCTAATGATGGTGGTTACACTATGAGAGTCTATGAGGTGACAGTTAGAAAACGTGGGGTTTTTTTTGTTTGGTTTTTAAAAAAACCAGTTTCTGCAGTTCTGGAAATCTAAAATGAATAGCATTTTTAGCATCAGTTTGAAACATAGGAAACCATGACTTGCAATTCTATATGGAATTGATTGTTTAGATGAGAGAATAAAAGATGCAGTATCACTGTCTCTTGTGTGCCTTTCTGTTGTACTTATGAAAACACTGTAAAAGCAAAGATCTCTGCTGGAGATAAATCAACAGACATTTTCAGTCTTCCAAGAAAGGAGGAATGAAGGCAAGCTAAATGTATTGCTTACTTGGTATCTTGAAGTCCAGTTGAAAGAACATAGGGGCAAGAGGTTTTGATGGACTCACACATTAATCAAACATGCTATTTCTCAAACGCAGAGGTATTGTTACACATTACAAAACTCAGAAAGAACAGAAACTGTAATTATAGAAGTTGATATTCTACACAACATTTCAAATCCTCTATAAGTTTAAAAAGAACCAATAGTAATTAGGACCTGAATTTCAAGAATTCCAAATTAATTTCTTCCTGTCAGTTATTAATCTGAGAAAAAAATTAGTCTCTTTTCTGAGCAAATATATGGGGTACATGCCATACAGAATCAGTCTGGAACATTCTGGGATTGACTGAACACAGCTCAAGGCAGGCACCTTTTGCTTCTGGTTGTATGTTAGGGCAATCACCTCATCTGTGTTTTGCTCCCACTCCCTCACTTTGGAAAGAATTAACCTTAGAAGCTGGTATGTTTTAAAAAATAATAATAATAAAATACGTATTGTCTAGTATCTGGGGATGATTCAGTGATATTCAGTCAGTAACCATGGATCTTGGAAATACAGGTCTATTAAATTACATCCTACCTGAGCCAGAATTTAATCAGATTTTTTTCCTTACCCATTCTTCTCTTTCCCTTGCCAAAAAAAGAATATAAAATTATTCTAAATTCAAGTAAGCTTAAAACAATACTAAATTTTATGCTTAAATTTTACAAATAGCTTCTAAAGCACTAGAATTGAAAGAAGAAATCAAGGTTGTGACACTCACTCAGTGCAAGGTAGAAGAAAACTGAGCCTTTTTTCTTGGTCTTTATACTTTCATTTCACTGGCTTCTATTCTTACAAATGCCTTCTTAATAGCGCTCTGTATAAATCCATTATGCACTTGCAACTTAAATACCATAGCAGTTCTGGTTTCCCTACCTTACAGTACATGGAACAGAACTGGAAAAGACCCTGAGAAGGGCAGTAAGGCAAGACCTGTATCAGGCAAGACTTTTCATGAAAGGTAAGTGAACACTCCTTGTTAGTAACAAGTAACAACAGGGAGAATCATTTGCTCTTCATGACACTGCTTCAGAAAAGTTTTTGAGTATCTTATTTTTTACCCCATCCTTCCCTTTTCCTACCAGTTCCTTCT
Organism: Megaceryle maxima; assembly: GCA_024605025.1. Lineage (NCBI taxonomy): Eukaryota > Metazoa > Chordata > Aves > Coraciiformes > Cerylidae > Megaceryle > Megaceryle maxima. The sequence continues at coordinate 2,960 of JANHGN010022508.1, read as the reverse complement.
TCAGAGAGCACAGATAGAGGAAATTTGGTTTTGACAAATGAGAATTTTTGAATTTGAGTCACACTCTTATTTTCCTTTAATACTGCTGTGGCAACAGGATAGTTATTGGGAGTCTGGCTATCTGAAACATCCACTTCCCTCTCACATTACACAGAATCTAACACTTACTGGAAGAATACTTACAGGTGAGCTATTAGTACAACTAATCCTTCTTCAAAATATTTAGACAAACAGTATAGATTTATAAGAAGTGTCAGAATGTAGATACCAGGGTATGTTTAGAAATTCTTAATTAGCTTTCATGTATGCAAAAGCTCACCTTGCATAATAAATGTGATTTTGATGACCTATACTATTCTTTCCCAAACTGTACATTTGCATGTATGCTTCTTATAATTAATATCCTGTGTATATCTATATGCACATGCATTGAAAGAACTTAAAACAAATGCTTGTTTCCATAGTAACTTCCCATGTAGTACTATCTAGCATGGAATTTGCATTAAGCTCAAGGCCTGGGCTGAAGCATTTGCTGCTGATTCTCTTATCTGCTTCTAAGAAGAAAATATCTGCTTGGACTCTTTTTGCTAAGCCTAAGAATGCTGTATCTAGATCAAATAAACTCTGACCCTTGAATAGTGGAGTTGCGGGACCCAGTCTGAAAGCAAAGTCAGCAGGACAAAGTTTAATCTACAATGCATTACCAGACACCACAATTCTGATGGAAGAATGTAGTGCTAATGTAATATTCCAATTAAAGTTACACATTTATACAAACAAAACTTTTAACTGTTAGGATCTCTTTGAGTACAGACCCTTATTTAAACTTGAGGGGAAAAAAAGCCATTAAATCTAAAGATGTGTAAAGGCAGCTACCATACACTCATTTTATAGGTAATTAGGCAGCACAATGACTTGAGGCACAATGGATTGTTTTGCCTTTGTGTCTCCCTATTTTCTGGGTGTTTCTGACTGCTGTATTCATTCAAACATGCACCTGGATGCTCCTTGTTTCTTGTCTTTCTGTGTATTTGCACTCTGGAAGTGCAAATATTTTCAAAACCAGTTTGTAGTAATACTACTACGATACTTTGTACTACACTACTACTACTGCTAATGTACTAACGCTGCTGCTGCTTTGTATTCATTATGATCCTTCAGTTTCACATAGAATTTTGCCATGGTAACAGACAGATGAGATTGAGGCTTAGGTGTAACTGATTTAGATTGCAAAGGCAGATGCAATCCAGGATAGTAAGTATTGTGTTAATAACTGCTAAGCATAAAAATTACACTTTTAGTCTGATAACTACAAAAAATGAAAGCTTTAAAAGAGCAGGGTTAATGGTATGTCTCAGTGGTATTCATTTTGCCAGCATTAAGGTGGGGTGAAACAAACTCTCGAGGTCAAACAAAAGCTCTAATAAACTTGGATTATTTCAGTGTTCCAAGTTGAAAAGTGGACGAACAGTTCCTTGATAAGGTGCAGGAAGGAAGCTACAGCTAAATGAGTGAGGAAACAAGAACAAGTACACTTGAACAGAAATCTTTCTCAGCTCAAGAAGTCTGAAATTTTCAGAGTCTGGAATTTTCTGAAAAACTCAGACACTTAATGGATCTTCAGTGTCCAAGTCTGGGCTTTGCCTCATCCCTTTAAAAAAAAATAAATCACATATTATTTATATTAACTCTTTTTTTTAAAGGTTGGCATGTATAAGAGCAGAAGCCACATTTCCTGTTAGCAAGAGTCATTATTTAGAATCATAGAACGTTTTAGGCTGGAAGGAATCTCTAGAAGTCATCTGGTCGAACCTCCCTACACAAATAGGGAAATCTCTACCTAGGGCAGGTTGCTCAGAGCCCCATCAAGCCTGACCTTGAATGACTCCAGGGGTGGGGCCTCCACTACCTCTCTGGACAGCCCATTCCAGTGATGTATCACCATTATATTAAAGAACTTTTTTCTAATATCCAGTCTAAATCTATTTTTTCCTAGATGAAAACCATTACTCCTTATCCTATCAGTACAAACCCTTTTGAATAGACTTTTCCCTGCCTTCATGTAGGCCTCCCTCAGGCACTGGAAGGTCACTATAAGGTTCCCCTGGAGCCTTCTCTTCTCCAGGCTGAATAGCCCCAACTCCCTCAGCCTGTTTTCATACGATAGATGCTCCATTCTCCTGATCATTTTGGTGGCACTCCTCTGGACATGCTCCAGTATGTCTACGTCCTTCTTGTGCTGGGGGCTCCAGAACTGGATGCAGTACTCTGGATGAGGTCTCACCAGGGCAGAGTAGAGGGGCAGAATCACCTCTCTTGATCTGCTGTCCGCAGTTCTTTTGATGCAGCCCAGGATGTGATTGGCCTTCTGGGCTGTGATTGCACATTGGTGGCTCATACTTAGATTTTTATCCACCAGCACCCCCACGTTCCTTTCCACAGGACCGCTCTCCAGTATATCCTCTCCCAGCCTATACAGATAATGCTGGTTACCCCGGTCCAGCTGAAGGACCCTGCACTTGGCCTTGCTGAACCTCATAAGCTTCATCTGGGCCCACCTCTCCAACCTATCCAGGTCTCGCTGAATGGCATCCGGCTGCTCTGGCATATCAACTGCACCCCCCAGCTTGGTATCATCCACAGACTTGCTGAGGTTGTCCTCAGTGTCACTATCAATATCATTAATGAAGATATTAAACAACACTGGTCCCAGTGCAGACCCCTGAGGGACAGCACTTGTCACCTTCCTGGACATCAAGCTGCTGACCATCACTCTCTGGATGTGACCATCTAGCCAGTTCTTTATCCACTGAACAGTCCACCCGTTGAAGCTGTAATTCTCCAACTTAGAGAAAAGGATGTTGTGGGGGACCGTGTCAAAGGCCTTGCAGAAGTCCAGATAGATGACATCCATAGGTCTACCCTTGTCGACTGATGCAGTCACTTCATTGTAGAAGGCC
>JANHGN010022507.1:5022-26476 GCA_024605025.1 Megaceryle maxima | reverse complement strand
AGAGAAGAGAAGAGAAGAGAAGAGAAGAGAAGAGAAGAGAAGAGAAGAGAAGAGAAGAGAAGAGAAGAGAGAAAAAAGAAAAGAGAAAGATTAAACTTTGAAACTGCAGTCTTACTAATACTGAGTTTTAAGACATTAGGAAATGTTTCTGCAGCATTTACGAAGTTAATCTGCAAAGCTAGTAGACTGCTAAGACATTGCAATATACTGGTCTAAAATGCAAGAGCTTTCTGCTTTTTTTATGAAAAAATCTCAAATATATGTATAATGGATCAAAATTCAAGCTCTTAGAAATTTTACTGGAAAATTCCAGTTAAATCCTACTTTGCACTAGAAACCAGGCAGCTGAGTGAAGGTTTCATGAAACTTTCAAAGATACATGTAAATCTTTCACTCAATTTCTTCCCAAATGTCTTTTTCAACAAACTCCCAGAACCTGAAACTTTTGAATGACAAAACCACACAGACCACCTCCTGTAAAGGTTTGCTAAAACCAGAGCATGGTGAAATTCACTGGTTTCAAAGAGCTCTACACTGCAAGTGTGGCTTATTACTCCTCCCTGGGTCTAATTCACACTTTCATTGAAGCCTCTTTTTGCTATGCCAGTGTCAAATGGGGTCTCAAAAGGGAGCCAATTACCATCCCAGAGGGGTATGTTTCCCTGTTGCTAATATGCTGGTTATAGACGTGGCCAAATGGGCTAGGAGGAGTCAGGAGTTGCTGACCCAATAAATTCTGGCTCAGAAGGAGGCATTGGAGGTATCCTCAGGTTGCCTATGACACAGCTTTTTAATCCACAGCATGTTGTTTCTACGATTTTGGGCAAGAATGCAGAATTTAGGACTGTGTAGCTTAGGAAATGAGTGGTGCTGAAGGGAAGGTTTCTGCCAGCAAGCAGGGTTGTGTCATCCACAAACTGTTGCTACCTCACAGATGCTCTCTGCTGATCCATTTGAAATTAATGAGAGATTTTAGTCCAACTCCAGGTAGATTAGAGAATTTTCTCCCAAGAGCCATTGTTGCATGTGGTGTCTCCTGCTGTTGATTTTATTAGTTATCCAAGAAGCAGAAATAAGAGTCAGAGGATGAGGCTAACCTGAGGTGCATATTTTTTTATATTAGCTTTCAAATGTCACCAGGCACCCAGAAAACTTAGATGGGTTGGTTTGTTTTGAAGTTTTCTACACCTAAGTAAATAAAAGACTACTGAACCAGAATTAATGATAACATACCATACTTTCTTTTCTTCTTAGCCTTCTTATAAATCCACAAAGAAGCAAATAAATAAATGATGCCAGGTTATTTTCTCTATTTATTATTTGAATTTTGGTAGCATCCACATTATGTTAAATGCTGAACTCATCTGTGGAAAAATATAATTCCTTCCCTGAACACTTTTCAGTTTAAGATGTATAGGTTTTGTGTAGCTGAGAGATTATTTGGCTACATTCTATCATTTCCTTAGTGCCAAAACCACGCTTCGCCGTAGGAAACATTGAGTCCAAGGTCCTGCTCTTGCCAACTGCTGGGCTTGTACAATACCACAGTGAGATTTTCTGTTTGCCAAATGGGATTCTTCACATAGTAAACTTAAGTATGTGTGAACGTGTTGGCAGGGTCAAAGCCTCTAAGTCTCTGCTCCTGTAAACACTTACCCATGTGCACAGCTCTACTCACAGGAGGATGAACACTGATTTTAATAGACTAATTTACTCCAGCTGATTAGATATTTTTCTTGCATTAATCTGTTTCTTACTGGGTAAAGAAGACAACAATAGCCAAAACCACCCAAATGCTTTAAAGAATTTGTGTTGCTTTGTAAGTCTCAGCAAGCTGTCTTGCAACCAGCTTGAAACAACCACCGGCCACCTCATCTTTCTGTGACTTGGCCAAGGTCATGTCAGGTTTGCCATTTCATTTCAGCTCACATAACTTCACTTAGGCCACAGGCCTCTTCATCTGCATGATCTACAGCAGTCCTGATCTGCTCATGGTAGCTGGTCGAAGGCATGACTGGGAGACAGCCCAGTTTCTCCATCACTGGAACATTTTAAAGTCTTCTCAAAGCCATGCCCCTCTACAGCACCAGACATCCACTAGATGTGTTTTTGGTGAAAGGTACGGAAGATAACAGCTGGGGAGAGATAAATGTCTCCTCACAGCTGGCTGTGGCGAGTCTTTCTTCCCCAAGCCCTGTGTCTCTTGCTTGCTGCACCAGGCAGTTTCCTGTTGCAGTAACAACTAACTCCTGCCAGTTCAGTCAAGAGCCCAGGCTCCTCCTCTCCTGACTGCCACCATTTTGCAAACCAGACAAAGGAAAGCAGGAGAGGTTGGAGATCAGCAGTCATTTCAGCTGAGGAAAAAAAAGTGTCCTACTGCTGCCAATGCTGCCAACTTGATCAGACATGCTCTCCCTATTGTGAAGCACGAGAGCTGACTTGGTAGATGTGGGACACCAGCCTGTGATGCTGCTTACAAGCTCCTCTGTGATATGGGCTATGAAAGCTCTACTAATAATCTGATGTGTGACACACACCATTGTGGGGAGGTCTAGTCTGCATGTTTAAAGTATTTGCTGTTGGTGAGAGTGAGAAAGTTGCCATTCTTAAGCAGGTAGTAGGACTACAATTTTACCTCTCAAGATTGGTATCATAATCTTTTCTAAAACCTTCTGTGAGCTTGCTTGGGGTCATCTCAGTCTCCATCTCCTGAGAAGAACGTGTTCACAGCAGAAAAAAAATAAAGACCTGGCTGACCATCTGAATATTGAGCATGAAGCCTCAGAAGACAGCATGATATTTTTTAAGGCTGGCTGCTGAACTGAAAAGCAAACAAACTATTAAGCTTGGTCCAAAGACTGAACGAGATAAATTTTTAGGCTGCAGAAATAAAACCTTTTCTAAATTACCAAGGGAATTCATTGGACTAAGGAAATCAAAGCAGTTCTAAGCAATCAAACTCATGAGAGTTACACAGTTCTTTGTCCTCAGAGCAAACTGACATTTTTTTGTCAATAGTTTGAAGCATTGTCCACCAAGCAATTACTTATTTGCTCAAAGAATCTTCTATTTGGTGTATATCTGTGGTCATTGTGGCAAAGCCCTCTGAAGATGTATATGGCTGCCCTAACAGCTCAGAATATAACAGCTGTGTGTGAACCTAGACCCAGGACACAGCAGGAGTATCCATGCCAACATCTGTTCGATGTATTGGTCAGCTGCAATGGTGCAATCCATGCATCAACGTGGATGTCTTCTTGGGCTTTGTAAAAGTAATGTAGAAATTATTTACTTTGTTATTTTGGTTAGGAAATGCAGATACTTATCATTTAGAACATCTTCTACACATAGAGTCTTCCAGAATAATATTAAACAAGTGATTGAAAAGGCCTAGTTCAGTACATTGAGACTATGCAAAGTTCAGACAATATATCACGAAGCTGGATATATTCTGAACACAAATGAATGTGAACTGGGGAGAAGTAACCTCCACTTTTCAAGCTTTGTAATCATTAGTGTCATCTGCATCCGAGGGTTTACCACGGTATCATTAGTTTTTAAGACAAATGCATACTTAAGATGGCTGAAATTTCATGCTCTCCTTTTGAGCTACTACACTCAATGAGCAGATGTGAAAAAAAACTTTCAGTGATATTAATGAAAACCCATTTCTCCTATTTATAACCCAAGCAAGCCAACCATTATTAGAGCTGAAGCATCATTCTATAATGAAGAAATTGCCCCATATGAGAAAGAGACAAGCAGTGAAAGAAGACCTATTTGTCAAAAATGCTGACTGAGGATAAAATCTGCCTTAAAGGTCTAAAAATTACCTAAATATTTTAATACCTTAAAAGACTTTATCACATCTCTATGTCCAACAAAATTAAACCTCAGGTGTTGGCTCCCATAAAAGCACAATTCTCTTAATTATACTTGTAAAGCATCAATATTTACTTAAGGGACTGTTCACATCCAATCTACCATAGCTGTGGTCAGAACATTGTTACTGGCAGGTGAACTACAAAGAAACTGTCTGCTCAAGACAGGTGACTGGGAACATGACTGTGTATGTAAAAGAGGCAGTGGCGTGCAGTTTGCTGAAATCTGTTTGATTTAAACACAGTTTTGTCAGCTTCTTTATCAGTGCCAGGAGAGGTCACCAGGAGACAGGGTGGATCCTGATAATGCCATGCACTGAGGACATAAGTAAGAGATTGCCCCAGGAACTGAGAATGAAAGGGATCTTTAGTCCTTCCTATAGGCTTGAAGACTCATGTTCCCCAAGGAGCACAAGAGAACACTAACAAGATCATGAAATACAGACCTTATATTTACCACGTGAGTCACCCAGGCTTTTTGTCTCGACTGGAAGTAGTTGACTGCCCTGTATGATACATCCAAAAGATCAGAGCAATGAAGAAAAATTGGTTATAACTTCAAGTTTGCCTTAACTTTCTTGGTGGTCTGTGGGAGATAACCTGTTTCAACTGACCAGTCAGGAGTAATCTCTTCTATCTCACCACTGGGCATGCTATCTTGAGCCAGGCAGTCTTGAAAAATCCAGTGATCCAGGCTGAAGACTGGCTACAGCTCATAACTCCTCAGAGAGTTTGTTACTTGCTTGCAAAGGATTCTGCCAACTCCTGCAGAGGAAGTTTGAACTGAGATGCAGCAGTAGCCATGAAGGCCCAAGGTGGTATTGTCCAACATTCATGACTGGATACTTCCACACCTTGGTTCTAATAGGTCCCTTAAAAGCTTAAACCACCTCTTCAAGAACAATAATACAATAGCTTGGATAACAGGATAAAAAATTGCAACACATCATATTACTTTAGCCAGTCCACCTGAGTAGCTGGCACCTGTCCTCACAGACCTGCTGAAGAGATCTTGTTCACTTTGAGATGTTGGCAGATCCTTGCAGTAAACACAGCCTTTGTTTTTCACCACAAGCTGGGGTAGGGAGTGTGGTGCATCTGACAAAACCCCATATTTTTCCCTTACTAGGTATGCTGTTTACCCATCATGCAAATATGTAGCACTTTCAAAGGATGGAGGGAGGAGGAGGTAGTGAACCCTTTGGAGGCCTGTTTTCCACTCCCTTTCTGAAATGTTCCATTCCAAATATGGAATAGTATGTGCATTTGGTTTACACAAGCACTTTCACCAAAAAAAAAAAGAAAAAAAAAAGTGATTTATTTCACATTTGAAATAACTTTGAAGAATTGTGTAAAAGAAAAACCTTCTCTTCCCTAACTGACTTCCTCTTTCTTCTCTCCCATATAGTTTTTCTATTCATTTATGTATTTTGTAGTTGCAAAACAATTTTAATTTAGATTGTGTTTAATCCTTTTTTTAGCTCCAGTTTCAGTGTGAAAGCCAGTATAATTTTCATTTACCTATAATTTACTTTAGCTGTAATTTAAGCCATAGTTCTGCAATACAGGTGGTGGGTACATTTTTATGCTCATCTTTTTAATAGTATCCCAAATAAACAGAACACATTGAAAATTACTAACTACTGCCTCCAAAATAGTTCCTTTGGACACACAGAAATGAGTGTCAAGGATACCATCACAATCACCACAAGGGAAGACAACACATAACTGCCACATAACCACCGGGAAGAAGATAGAGAAGGCAAAGCACAGTGGTGCTCTGTTGGAAGAAGCCTGTGGTATGGCACCTGTGTCTGTGTCCTATGAACTAACTCATTATGCTTTAATATGAATGGGTGCTGCAGGCCTTGACTTCCACAATACTGTGTAAAATGACTGAATATGTCTTAGAGTATGAGTAAAATACCACCATCACTGGTTTCCATGCTGCTTACTAGGATGACTTTCCAGCTGTTTTTTTGGTAAACCAAAAAAATAATAGGTTGGGATATGTACAGAACCTCTCTTCTCACTTGTTTCTTTTTGATTTGGCTTAAAAGGCTTTATAAATGCCACAGAGGCATAGCTCTGAAGACTGGCAGGAGTGTCAAGTCTGTCCTACAAACCCAGCTCTCTGGAGAGAACCTAGGAATTGGGTGGATGTAACAAAAAGCACTGGAGAACCATTATGAGCAGAGGAGAATATTTAATCCTTGTCCTCACAGCTTGGTATTGAGGTTGCTCAGAATCTGAATCTATAGCCTGTCTCTGAAGTAGGCTGGTGACCAGGGCCTGCTGTTTGCCACGGAGATAACCCAGGGAGAGCTCTCAGGCCTCCCATAGCTCCAGACAGCTTCAGTGCTGATGGAAGGTGGTTCAGGGAGGGGGGCAGAAGACAGAAGTGTGCACATTGTATTGCAATAGTTTCATTTTGATACTGGGGAGCAGATGTTCTTGCAAGCCTTTCCTCCCCTTACTTTTTGTTCCCTGCACTGAATTGAGGTAATTCCAAATCTAAAGTGCTAACACATAAAATCAAACCAAAAAGTTCCCCTTTAATAGTTTTGATAAATACTCATAATTAGAAGTGAATTTTTCTGGTGTGGAGGCACTTCCCAATTTGCCACAAATTCCAGAATGTGAACATCCTTTCTTATGAGGAAGAATCCAGCTCGTCCCCAGGATATTTTTCAATATTGACAACAAAACTAAACCACCCTGTGACTTGGCCAGGTTTGCTAACCACCGGTGTGCAGTTTAACACAGCTGGGAGTCAGTTCAGTGTCAGAGCTTCAGAATTATGTTCAGAGAATAAAGAACAAAGAGGAAAATGAAAAATGGGGCAGAAGAGTTTCTTTCTGCCAAAACAGACTAGCTTCTAGTGGGCAAGCTGAAATATTTATATACTCATATGGCTGTGTACATTTATATGTGTATAAATGTGTGAGAAAGCAAAATTCTTGAAGGGATCCAAACGTTGCAGAAATACCTGTTAGAATAAGAATGCATTTTACTAATAAAATAATTCATTTTTTTCTTTTGCTCCTGCTGTTACTGCCCACTGTGGCCTGGAAACCAGATGATTTTGAAAAACAAGAAGCTGGATGCCTAATTCAGTCATGACTGAGTAAATCCAGAATAATGCTGCTGAACTGCAGGGAGAGACTCCAGATTTACACCGAGTTTCTGAGATCCGAATCCAGTCTGAAATATTTAATTCCTACCAACATGGCATCCTGCTGCTTTCCCAAGGCTGCTGTCTGCCACGCACAGCTTTTTCTGTCATGTAGTAAGAGGAAACACAGTGTGAGCTCTACAGCTGGACTTGCAGACTCATGCTAGGAAGGGCAAGCACAGCAGTAAGAACTTGAAAACAATTTATTTTAAAAATCTTGTCCCACCTCTTATCCCCATCTCCACTGCAGGGCCACAATAAGAGGAAATGGGACAGGATACATTCAGACCAAGGGAAGCCAGAACAAGGCTGAAAGTGGATCAGGAGTTCAAGGGGAGACTGGACAAATACTTGGACAAGAGACCCTGTCAGAGTTAGTAATAGACAAACCACATCAAACTCAGGAAATTCCCTGAGCTGAAAATAGTAAGAGGTTAAAATTTGGAGGTAGCAGATCGCCTTGCTCTGTCCTTACTCTTCCTTGGTGTCTGCTTAGGGCAATGACAAAGCAAAAGCACTAAGATGCATTTTTGACCCAAACTGGTGTGGCTGTTATTTCTTCTTCTAGGTTCAGAGATCTGAGGACCGTGGGAGAGACAGCTGGAGGAATGGTGCAGTGAGGGGTGCCTCATTTGAGGTTCTGTGTCAGGAGTTACAGGAAATTTCATTCTTTTCATTTGGTTTCAATTCAAATTTTCCCCACAGTAAACTACACTCATGTTCGCATCAGCTTCAGCATTCAGATTTCATTCTGTTGAGTAGACTCCATCTGCAGTTTGGCAAACCTGCAGATAATTAGCTCTCCCTTGTAATTAAATTTCCAGTTAATGTCCCATTAAGATAAATGAGAAGAATTCGCATCTTCTGCTTAAGTGGTGATTTCACAACACGAAACATTTCATAGTCTTTGAACAAACAAGCCCTTCCATTTGCCGAGGTGAGATGTATTTGTAATACAGAAGCAGATTTTAATAATTTACATCTTCAGATGTACACTTTTTTCCTCCCAAGAGCTTCAGCGCTTAGTGAGTGAGTAGCCCAGGAGAAGAGCAAAGCCTGCCTTGCAGTTAAGGTATTGGACTCTCCATCAAACAACGGGGTCCTCATCTCGCTTCCTTTCACAGTTGCCTTCTCATGCCGTGAGTGCCATGGAAACCAGGATTTTCACAGGTGGCTACTAACCACGTTTTGTTGCTCAATCTGAGACAGCCCAGGCCTAATTTCTGTAGCTGAGCACTCAAGAGCACGGAGGCAATCGCTGGGCAGGGCAGGCAGTGCTGCTGGCAGCGAAGGCAATGTGGAGAAGGGGCATGGTGTATGGAAAGGTGACAGCTGGGGCTACCTCACTGCTTCCTAGCCACTTTTTGAAGCTCTGTGTAAAAGAGCTCATTTCGATTTGCCAGTGTGCAAAATGCAGAAAACAATACTAACTTTTCAGTGCACAAAGTGTGGAATAAAGAAAGTGCTGTTTAAGTACTCAGAAAAAAACCCAGGCTTTACAATAAAGACATATCTGCAAAAATAAATGTAATGCTAACATATGCATTACAGTAAAGATGAAAATAGTGTTCTCTGCTCTGAGGCTCCGGGGATCAAGAGCTCCCTGCTTTATGTATGTAGCAGGAAGAGGAGAGGGAAGAGATGGAGCTGGGAGGGCATTATGTACTTCTGTATTTTGCATTTTAGCTAGTGCTAAAAAAAGAATTTAAAATACTCATTTTGATTTGTAACAAGGAATAGCTGAAGGTGTAAGCCTGGTGACTTTGTGTTGGCTAACACAGCATTGTTTCATCCCAGGCTACTCAAGGGTGCCCAACATAATCTTCTCTTTTGCTTGTACACACACAGAGCAGGAGAAAAATGTCTGGGAAAAGAGGTTGACAGCTCTAGTTACCCGTTGACACAAAAGACCCTTTGGTAGCAAAGCTTTATTTTAAAGTCTCTTGAGATGTACTCTATACTATTCTGGGACAGATTTTGGAAAAGAAAAAGATCTCATCAACAATAAAAGATTAAATGAGTACTGTGAGGAGGGACCGAGTACAGGAAAGTCATTGGATAAAGAACAAAAAGCTTGGGGCTCTGAATCTCTGGAGCGAGCAAAGAATTTTAGTAGAATGCAACAGCACTACACACTTGTATTTTTTTATTGATAACATAATGCAATTTATTTTATCTCCATCAGCTGTAGAAAATTTACCTGAACTGTGGGAACTGTCAGCGAAGAGTGGCAGTATTTAATTACCTCCTTAGAGCCCTCATAAAGTTTCCTTGATAAGCACCTACCATGCACCTACAACAGCCCTTCTTTAAAGGTCATCCTGTCGGTTGGTTGGGTCCCTTTTTTCCACCGTTTGCTCCTCTCCCTCCCCCCCCCCAGCTGTTAAGCCTCAGCCTGTTCAATTACCAGATTTTAACATTTCACCGCATACCGTTGCCCCAAGAAATCATCCAGTCTGACCGAGATTCGTTTTCTCTCAGCCTAGTCCTCGATAACAACGGCGGAATTCGTTGTGCTTGCGGTTTCAAACGAGGCGGGGGGGCGGACGGAGACACGGCAGTCAGGGGACAGCCGGCACGCGAGGCCCTTTCGGCCCCACCGCGTCCCCGGGGACGACGCCGCCGCCGCCGCCACCGCCGCCGCCGCCGCGACCGGGCGGCGCGCGAGGATACGGCGGGGCATAGCGCCATCTAGCGGCGGCGAGCCGCCTCCGCCCTCGACCCTTAGCACCGGAACCGCCCCAGCCGAGGCACTGATCCCCCCGCCCCGGTCCGAGCCCGCAGGCCGGTCCTGTCCTTCGCCGAGTATTCGTCTTCAGTCGGCACAGCGCCGGGAAGTTTGTTCGAGCTCATCCATACACTGCGGGTCGGGCAGAAGGCGGAGCGCTCCTCGGGCCGCGGGTGTCTGTTAAGAGCGTTCGGTTTGATCCGTATCTTGCTTTTATTTTTGTTGAAAGGGATATAATTAGATCGTGACTTTCTGCTCTGCTTTGGTTTTTATAGCCAAATGTTCGTATTCAAGCTCTGAACAAGGATTAACTATTTCTGTCTCTGCTGTTAGGAAAATACCGCTTTTTAATAACATTGTTTGCACCCTAAGACTGAGCCTACAGTGGCATCTGCCTACAATCCATCACGACTTTTATTACATAGCATCCCCCCTTCTGATCCTTTGGAAAACCCAGACTATTGGCAATGAAAATGGAGTTAATGCTGATATTGTAAGCATGTACAGAAAGTACCTTGTGAGGGAGAAACCTGTTCAGAACTTAAACCCTGATCAAAAAATTTTAATTGGATCAGATGTTTCATGTCCCTTAGGCAGAGAAGAACTCACGAACTAATGTAATTTTGTTCCTGTCTTTGAAAAGATATAACCTTGACCCCTTCTTTGGCAAAAATAGTTCATCGGTGGTTTATAGTACCTTAAGAGTTCTGCAGGCAAATAATTCTCCAAAGTCCTCCCGTCCTGTATGTTAATGAGGCTAAATGAGGATCCTCTTTATTGCCCATGGCCTTTCTGAAGCATCTTGTAACTAGTTCTCCTTTTCCACACTCCAATGGACTGTGGAAAATGAAGGCTTGATATCATGTACTGGAATCAGTGCAATGGGGAAGGCTGTTAAAATTCTTCAGTACAAAAGCACAGACCCTTGTCAGTACCCTTAACTATGGGCAGACAGTGCCCTTGCAAAAATTACCTTGATGAGCAAAATAAGTCGGCTGGCCAATAGATAATGCAAGAAGGCTACCTTGGGATACAAATGAGTAAGAATCTAAAGGTGATTGTTTCCTTTCAAGGGGAATACATCAATCCAAATAGTCTCCCATAACAATGCAAATTTCCTGAGAGGTGTCAGCAGTGTCCCTGTGTACATTCCCATAATTTTAATTTGTTTCCCATCTGTTAGGTGGAAGTACCCATTCCTACTTAGAGCCCTACAATGGGTGAAATTTTATTTTGACTAACACTGGTGTAAATCTGACTGATGTAGTTACTCCAGCAAACGCTCTTGCAAACTGGAAAATAATTCAGATCTGTGTTTCTGGATGTTCTAAGGCTCTGACTGTGACAGCACTTACCCTGATTCTGTACTGATAGAATACAGGAATCAAAACCTGTGATTCTTCTCTGATTCACTGCAGTTCCAAACTGTCCCTGCAGAAAGTTATGCAAATATAATGCAGGTTGAAGCAAAATGATCTAGATAGGTTGTCATGCTGTAGGTTGCTCTGAAATTCATGAAGTCTTCTCTATAAATCAGCAACTATGAATATCCTGCCTTACTTAGACTGATATGTCTCCCTCTATCACTCTCTCATAATTTCCTTTAAATATTCTCCAAAGTATTAAAAGATAAAGCTTCGTTCAGCCTGGTTCAGGCTTCCCTACGAATAAAGTGTTGTGTGACTCTCTTACAGATCTTCATTTGTGGCTTGTGGGGATAAATTGTCTTTTTTGTCTGGAGCAGTGAAAAGTTTTTGGACTGCAAAAGCATTTGTCACACTTTCATTCTATGTATACAGCTTTTTTTTTTTTCCTTTTTTTTTTTTTCCTGGTGGAAAGGTGCATCCAGCAATTAAGCAATTTACAGATAAGCATACCCTTGCAGTATATGCCAAAGCAAAGATATATATCTACAGCTTTTGCTTGAGTTTCTGAAGGCAGCAAAGAGTGCCACTCCAAGCTGTCTTTAAAGATTGCGGTAAGAGGTTTATGATCTGTATCTACTAGCATGGGTGTCTCATAATAAATGTACTCCAAAGGTGTAGTGCCATGTCCAGTACTGATTGCTCCGACAAATGAGCGCTCCTCTTCACTACGGTCATTTGTAATCATATAACAGCTTGACTTTCTCTCTGGAAAAGCATAGTTTTGTCAGACTGGTTTATGCCACTACATCTCTCACAGCATTTTCAGAGACTCTGACAGCTGTTGGTTTCATATTTACTCCCACATTTTTCTACACTTTAAACAAATGTTTCTCCTCCTTTACTCTGAATTTCTAGATGATGTTGAGATTTTCATTCCTTAAAAAAAAAAAAAAGAAAAGCAACAAACCCAATAATGTGTATTATGATCACATGTATTATCTTCTTTTTCTTTTTGTAAACAGATTTAACAGCCTTTTTTTCTTACTTGCTTTAAGAGCTTCTCTTTCTGCTATTCCATCTCAAAGGTTACACTGGTTTTGCTGGGCACCTCCAGAGTCAGTTGCTCTTCTTTTTTTTAATTGTAAGAACTCCTGTGCTATTTTCTCAGCTTACTGAGCAGTTGGGACCAAATACTGCTGTCTGAAGTATGTGTGGTATATGAACTGCCTTCAGTAATTTTGGGTTGTATCTTGCAGAGAAGTAGGATTTTCAGGAGGTGGTGCATCATGGATTACAATTTGGCTCCTATAAGAGGAAAGATTAAATAGACCAGAAACTCTGCAGCCCAGCAACAAGGTGACTCAGGAAAAAGAGTAAAAACCTGAATGCAGAGAGAAAATAAGTAGAGAGGGATTACAGCTGCAGCATGAAATTATGAGGCAGGGCAGTTTAAAAAAAAAAAAAAAAGCAAACAACAACCCAAAGGAAATTTTACACAATGCAGAAGTAAACTCTGTAACTCATTGCCACATGATGTTGATAACAGAAATGTAAATTAGTTCAAAAAGCAATTAGACACAGTAATGAAAGAAATATTCACAACTGTTAATAGCTGGAATTTTGAAGTCAGAGGAGAATGCACCTTGGAGCTGTGAGAAGGGGATGCTGCTATACATTTAAATTGGAGGGGAAATTGATATTTTTGGAACAGGTTTTGTATAACTGGAGCTGTAGGTAGGCAAAGTGTTGCTATTTGTGCAGTGCCATTCATAAGAATAAGAACTGCTGCCAGATTTCACTGCTTCTGGAGCAGGCAAGTGGAGGGAAGCCTTGCTTGCAGAAGAGAGCTCACGCACATACGCACACAAACGCAGTGCATTAAGCTTTTGAGGTAATCAAGGGAAATTAATTCAAACCGTTCACTCTGAAATTCAGTTTGCTGGTGCTGTGTTTTCAGTTCATGAATCTTCTATAAACTCTGCAGTGACAACTTCTGCAGTATGCTGAAACTTTTGTTCTTAGTAAAGTGATGCATCTCCAGCCCTAAAGTTCTCGCCTTAGCTCTCACACTTCTTTTGTATGCTGTTTGATCTAACACCTTCTATTTCCTGAGAGGGGCTGTGAAAACTTAGGCTACCTTACCTTTATGGCTTTGTGCTTTGTCTTCTGAGTTGTTTCTGGACAATGTGATGAGTCTTCTGAACCTAGAGATGTAATTGTCATTGCTTAGCCATTGGGGTAAAATTTGTAGTTCACGTACCTGTGGCTTTTGGTTGGATTTTCCAGATGCTGAGGTTTGTGTTTTCCTGTCAAGTAGTCTGTTATGACAAATTACTGTAGTTCAGATCATGAGTTTTTAGCCAAATTAGCATTTCTCCTGGCAGTAATGGTACTGAAAACCATGGCTGATATCCTGATGACTTTAAATTACTGTAACAATGACTCCATGTAGATGGAAACCCTGGGATGTTAAGCCCGCCTCGTATTTGAAAGACATCTTTAAGACTTCACTCTTGTATAGTTTAAAAAAGCATCTTTGTTGGTCTCTAGTATAATTGTTATCTATAGTGCTGTTAAGAAAGTTAAAGTGATACCAGAATTCAGCATATAGTCAAGTGGCAGTTCAGTTTTTACAATCCTGTTTAGTTTTAAATGTTTGAGTTCTGCATATTTTAATTTGTTTGCAAGGTGCCCCAGGTAACCACTGTATCACAGTGTGTGGTTTTGCTGATGGCTGATAAGATTACCATGAATTTCAGCTACATTCTTCTTGATGAGGGGATCGTTCTGTTTTAGTAGCATGGCTTGTTTTTAGTAAGTTAAGGCAATGCAAAAAAAATAATCTCAACATACTCATTCATTATATGATTGCTAGGATTATGTATAAAAATAAGGAGCTTACTAGAAAATGAGAGATTTAATTATTTTATTCTAAATTTTTTTTTTTTGGTAATAAGTTTTATGTCTAGCATTTAAATTAAAGTTTCCTTATTACCTGAAAGATGACTTCTAAGTGAAAGCTTTCTATGTGCTAAGCATGCCCGGTAACTTGAACACAGGAAGAATCTGCCTAAGAAATATTTCCCTGCCCTACCCAAGGCCTCTCATTTGTCATAAATAGGTATGACTGACACTGAGGATAGGGCATTCATAGTGGCAGTTGTGAAAAATGTTTATTTAAGAATCTCCTCTGTGCAAAATATTTCTCAACTGTACTTTTTTTTTTTTTTTGCACAAATCCCTGAAGTTTTTGTGAATTACATCACTGCTTCAAGCTTTGCCTGACCTCAGAGGTTCTTTGGCAATCAAGGAGAGCACTAGCCAGCATTGCGCAGTCTGTACTGAACAAACTTGCACTGAACACTGTAAGTCAGTCAACCCCTGTAGATTGAGCTTGCAGTGTGTATTTTAGAAAAAGGAGAGAACTACTGTAGATTCCTCAAACTGAAAAATGGGGGTCTTCCACTTACGTCGCATTATGATCCACTCTCTGAGGAAAATTGTCCCTACCTTTTACAGATTTTGTCTTCATCTGTTTTTCTTAATATACTCTCTCAAATGTTCTGTTTCAATTACCAGTGACTTTCTTGTTGCTAGCTGATACCTTTTTTCAAAAGGGGCAGATTGTCATAAAATGTGGGACTGTGGTTTTCTTTCTCAAATTCTGGGTTGATTCTAAAAAGATCAGATACTATTACTGTGTGTAGCTCCTGTCAGTTTTAGAATCATAGAATTGTCAGGGTTGGAAGGGACCTTAAGGATCATTTGGTTCCAGTCCCCCTGCCAATGGCAGGGACACCTCCCACTAGACCGGGTTCCTCAGAGCCCCATCCCTCATGGCCTTAAAAACCTCCAAGGATGGGGCTTCCACCACCTCTCTGGCCAACCTGCTCCAGTGTCTCACCACCCTCATGGGGAAGAAATTCTTCCTAATGTCTGACCTGAATCTACCCACCTCTAGTTTTAATCCATTCCCTCCAGTCCTGTCACTGCCTGACAGCCTAAGAAGTCCCTCCCCAGCTTTCTTGTAGCCCTCTTAAGATACTGGAAGGCCACAATAAGGTGTCCTAGGAGCCTTCACTTTTCCAGACTGAACAACTCCAACTCTCTCAGTCTGTCCTCATAGGAGAGGTGCTCCAGCCTGCTGATAACATCTTTTACCTAGATGACCTCCTCTCTCTGAATAGGACAGGCTTTGTCATTGCTGAGGAAAATCTAGATTTGTTTTTGAATGGAAAATCTTTACTGATTATTTTTTAACATATATACTGTCTGGTATCATGATTGCAATTGGACTGTACCTACATCACAGCTACTCTATAGCTTCGCCGAAGATACACTTTTTGGCAATTTTAATTGACTCATACAGATGAAAAATATATCTTTGACTGAAAGTATTTATGACATAAATACTTCAGAATTAAAAAACACCCCACACAAAATTATGGAACCATATGTATCAAGCTTGAATTGTATTGCAGCCATATAACTTACTTTCTGCAACGTAATAACACTATCATTAATTACTCCATAATTGTTTGTTCCTATCATTTAACTATAGTCACTATGCTATGAATGCTACTGGATAAATGTAACTGAAATGTCAGACTTTATATGAATTTGTGATGTAATATGTAATAGAACTAATCAAATGAATGATCGATATGGTAAAAATAGTTAATCAGAAAGAAGTCCATATCAACCAAAAGGGATAGATAAATCTTCCTCCTTGTGTTTGCATGACTCCATATACCCAAGGAAAATAATGACTGGAGATATGTTTTAAAGGTAATTTCTTCACCTAGGGTGCCATGCGGTCGTGTTATTTTGTGATGTACATCCCTCAAAGACAAGCATTCTGATAAACATGATTGATGACTTTGACATACAAATTTGTGGTTAAAATTCACAGAAATAACCCAAAGAATGTTGCTTTTACATGTCACAGCTCTGAAAGCATCCAGTTTGGAGTAACATGTAATGTAAATGTGGTTTTCTATGTACTTTCAGAACTTCTGTATAGACACCACCAAGAAATTGTGCTCGTATCAAGCTGACAATGTTTCAGAATTACAAGTCAGCTGTCAGAATGATTTGGTGCATCATAAGAATACGAAGGACATGACTGGGAAAGCTACATTAGTGGAAACTGCTGTGATTAAAGGTCAGTTAAGCTTTATGGCTTGAGTTAATATAACAAAGATTAACCCCAGCCCTGATAAATAATTTACATACGGGATTATCTTGCATGATTTCACTTGAAATCTGTGGCTTAGTCAAAAGAGATGAAAAGTGAACATTTCTGTTCTTCCTCCATAAATGCCATAAGGCAAATTCATCCAAGCTCTCTACAGCAGCATGGTATTAAACTCTGTTTGACACTGCAGCATGAATATTCAGTAGTTTTTAGGAAAAGATGTGTAGAAAAGATGCATTTGCCTTTTGTGTTAGGATGATGTTTACACATAATCTGTTATAAAAAACACTTGACTGCAACAGGTTTAAAAGATGAGCAAGCAATTCACATTAAAGATATGAAGAAGTCTTCAACTCGTGTTTTTGTATTTTGAGCAAAAAAATTATCTTGGGCAAATTACTTGACCAATAACTGTTTTTAAAGTCACCAGTTGCTTCCATTTCCTGAGCATTTTTGGTGGCTGATTATTTTTTCTACTTACCTTTCAAGTTTTTGCTTTTCCAGAAAGGAAACACACTGAAGTTGAGAAGCTAGGTGATAAGAAGACAAATCCAAAAGACTTTGCAGTTAATATAAAAAATTCAATTTATTTCATTAATCTGTCAGTCACTAATTATATCTGAAATATGAACATAACACATTAATTACAACACTAGAACATTTGGAAGACTAAAGCACAAATATTCATTCTCACAGCATTTGTTAACTGATAACTGATATCAATATAAGAACTTCCCATAAAGTTTCTCTTTATTGTCTTGTCATTCAGTGTGTGAGACTCCTAAGAAGAGACCTGTTTGAAACTATGCATACTGAAACTTCCAAATACAACATAAACAACTTGTATAGTGAAGAATTGCTGTGATGTGTTGAATGCACTAATCCTTATTGCTCTGGAAGTTGATTATTTTGGGACTGGTTTTTGAAAGGTATTTTGGTGTCAAGCTGCTTTGAGACATAATCCCAAATTTGTTATTTTATGGCTTTGAAAAATCTCCCTAATTCTGTCATTGATTAATGACTTGATTAGATTTTATAGTGGTAAATGGTGAAGCTTCCATATTGACATCTACAAAGGATGGTATCCTCTCCCTAAACCCCAGAAGAAAAATAATACCAATTAATTAATTAATTTCTGTAGTACACTTTTGTGCCAAGGGAACTATCTGAAAATCACTGGGGCTTGACTCTGAAAACTTCTGTCCATGCTACAGAGATCAGTTGGGTCACTTGCATGGATTAGTCTCTTGAGCTAAGGGAGGAATGAGAAGCAGGGGGGATACACCTGAAGAAAACATGGCCAGAAGCATCCTTACTGAAATTAGCCAGAATTAAAGTTTATGGTGAGGCCTGGCTTATTCACAAGCACAGGAGTCAGTGCTTATATAGGTGCTTTACTTGATGGGTTTAGACTCCTCACAGACCGGGATTTTTCTGAACACAGCTGCTCAGTTCATGCAGCAAGAGTGGAGTTGTACAGTCACTTCCTGTGCCTCTTACAGGAACTCTGCGGTAGTTTCTAAACTGAGATCCCTTGGCTGAGAAAATAAGTTTGGAGCAACCCTTACTAAGGCTTCATCTCAATAACAGGACTGGGAGGTCACCTAGTCTTTAAATTCTTTGTATTGGAACCATTTTCCTACAGTAAGAGTATTTCTTACTGCTTGTGTTTCATTTGTCACTGGGCATCACTGAGGAGAGTCTCGCTCCATTCTCCATCTGGAAGATGTGACTTTCCATCAGATATTTATACCTAGTGATAAGATCTTCCCTAAGCCTTCAACAAGCTAAACAGTCCCAGCCCTTTCAGCCTCCCTTCTATTTCAGATGCTTCTGTCCCTTAATCACCTTCATGGCTCTTTGCTGACCTCACTCCAGAATGTCCCTGTTCCTCTTATCCTGGGAGACCTGATCTGGACCCAGAACTGCAGGTGTGCTCTCACTATTGCTGAGCAGAGGGGAAAGGATCTCTGCTGGCACTGCCTTGCCTAATGCAGCCCATAATGTTGTTGGACTCCGTTGTCACAGGGACATATTGATGGCTCACGATCGGTCTGTCTACCAAAGACCGCTGTGTTTTTCTCTGCAAAGTTGCTTTCCAGACCGTCAGCCACCATGTACTTGTGATTATTGTTCTACAGATGCAAGACCTTGCATTTTCCTTCACTGAACATGAGATTCCTCTCTGCCCAGTCCTCCAGCCTGTCCAGGTCTCTCTGAATGGCAACACAACCATCTCAGACAGTCCTCATAGTTTTGCATCATCTGCAAACTTACTGAGGGTGCACTCTATCCATGCCATTAACAAATCACTCTGTCTGCAGCAGACACCCACAACACCACCCATGTTGGTCTGTCCACTAAATCCTGACCCAGAAGTTCTCAGTGAAGCAAGGCAATGTTGCTGACTGTCTCATCTGCCCTGGATGGAGTCTGGCTGCCTTCTCTCTTTTTTTTTTTGGATGTCCTTGATAAACCTTTCTCAGAATCTCCAAAAGCACTTGATTTTTATTTGCTATTTTTTACAAGCCTATTTTTCTTAGACAATTTTTCATTTGTTTTTGATTCTGAAACACTCTAATTGAAAAGAAAGTTTTTTCTAGGGACTTCCTCAAGTTTTAAATTATCATTTCTTAGATGTTCTGGCTCTATTTCCATTGGCCTTCATTCCATTAAGATCCTAACCTTTGTTGAGTTATCCCTTTTGTGGAAGCAGAGTTTTATTTTCTGCTTATTGAGGCTCACACATCAGTTGGAATGGTAGATTTCTGACTTAATCTTCCTGCTTCCAGTAGATGTTTTTCTTTTAAACTTTACGTATCATAGAACCAGAGTTGTCGGGGTTGGAAGGGACCTTAAAGATCATCTCATTCCAACCCCCCTGCCAATGGCAGGGACAGCTCCCACTAGACTGGGTTCCTCAGAGCCCCATCCCTCATGGCCTTAAAAACCTCCAAGGATGGGGCTTCCACCACCTCTCTGGCCAACCTGCTCCAGTGTCTCACCACCCTCATGGGGAAGAAATTCTTCCTAATGTCTGACCTGAATCTACCCACCTCTAGTTTTAATCCATTCCCTCCAGTCCTGTCACTGCCTGACAGCCTAAGAAGTCCCTCCCCAGCTTTCTTGTAGCCCTCTTAAGATACTGGAAGGCCACAATAAGGTGTCCTAGGAGCCTTCACTTTTCCAGACTGAACAACTCCAACTCTCTCAGTCTGTCCTCATAGGAGAGGTGCTCCAGCCCTTTGATCATCCTCGTGGTCCTTCTTTGGACATCTTCCAGCACATCCATATCTTTCCTGTAATAGGAGATCCAGAACTGGATGCAGTACTCCAGGTGGGGTCTCACGAGAGTAGAGCAGAGAGGGAGAATCACCTCCCTCGACCTGCTGGCCACAGTTCTCTTGATGCAGCCCAGGATACAATTGGCCTTCTGGGCTGCAAGTGTACACTGCATCAATCAGCCTCATTTTTTTCTTTCTATTTTCATGAGTTTATGGCTAGACACCTGTGCTTTGTAGGTAGCCCTAGATGTCTGGCCAAAAAATTAGAGAACAAAACAGTGTTAGGGCTGCTGAAGGCTTGATTGCCTCTAGTCCTGCGAAGATCCACAGCACTAACTCTTCCCAGCTAGCCAAATTCTTAGCTGTGTGTCTGATTTAAAATCTCATTGATCATATGTTCCCTGTTTTATTCCTCATGAAAATTGCAATTAGTTGAAGTTCATCCTATATACTGCATTAGCTTAGACTACTCACAGAAGATCAGATAAAGAATACTCTGTGTTACTGAGGGTTTCAAACGAACTTGTAGTACCTCTGTTTAGTACATACACAGAAAACCAAGAGGTAGTATCATAATGTTTCTTCTTTTGCAAGGCTAGGAAATTGCCTCTTCATTGCCTCGGAGTATAACCTTGTACAAACTTTGTCTAAATTTGAGTATAGAGTAAGTTTGAGATAGGCAGATTTATCCTAGATCAAAGAGCAGTGATGGATTGTACACTGACATACCCAAATCAAAGCTAAAGGTTTTTCTGAAAGATGGATGCTATTACAGTCCAAAATTATTTGGCTTAATTCAAAGATAACTGCAGAATTATACAGGAGATTGGATTAGATGTTGTAGCAGTTCCTCCTGGCCAGCCAAAGGATCCCCATGAGTCCACTGTTGCGTGCAGTGAGCCTGCCTGTTCCAGAGAGTATACTCTGCTCTGCTAATTCACAAGATAATGGATTAGAAAATATGTCAAGACTAATAACACAGACACACTCCTGTGGGTTTTGAGTGGGAGGAAATGCACCATTCACTGACTAATCTTCAAACTTATACTGGTGAATGTTAAGCCACCCTCCAAAGCACCAACCTGTTTCAAATTCCTAATAAGGATGTTGAATCTGTGCTCTCAAAAAAAACAGTTACAGAGACAATTGCTATTTCTTACCAAAGACCAGACAGTTCCAAAAAGAAAAGCTACGTGTTTTTCTTTCAGTTTTAAAGCCTCTATTGTCTTTCCTTACAGAGTTTGTTAGTAAAGATATGATTTATTACCTTTGTTTCTAAGAAATTGAACCCTTTTCCTCTGTTGCAATTAAACCTGAATTGGCCGCTGAAGTTATTATCTTATTTTCTTATATTTGACTGAGTTTAGGTTCATTAGAAATAGTAGCAATATCTACAGGATAATAACTCTCATCAGAAATCTGCTGCATCAGTTTTCCTTTAACCTTGAAATTTATTCTAAAGTGGAGTTTCTAGGACATTACCTAATCTTGCTCATAGCTTAGGTTTCTGGAATTGTTACAGTCAGCAATAAAAAAGTGTTTATGTTGATTTTGTTTATTAATGTCAGGACATTTTAGGGAAGAGGCCACCAAGATGATCAGGGGAATGGAGCATCTCTCATATGAAGACAGGCTGAGGGAGCTGGGGCTCTTCAGCCTGGAGAAGAGAAGGCTCCAGGGGCAACTTACAGTGACCTTCCAGTCCCTGAAGGGGGCTACACTAAGGCAGGGGAAGGTCTATTCCAAAGGGTTTGTAATGACAGGACAGGGAGCAATGGTTTTAAGCTGGGAAAGGAGAGATTTAGACTGGATATTAGAACAA
>JANHGN010022506.1:21751-41073 GCA_024605025.1 Megaceryle maxima | reverse complement strand
GGGTGAGAGAGATGGGGAGGTGGGGATGGGGGGGGGCTGGGGAGGCGGGGGTGAGGATAGTTAATAAAATTCCTACCAGAAAACAGAAAATGAGATTAAAGGAGACATTTTGGCCATGAGGCCTTCTTTCGGCTGGAGAAGGCCTCAAAGCCAAAGTGTCTCTTCTAATCCTATTTTCTATTTCGAGAGTGCATTTTAATAACCCCTTTGTATATGGTACAATGACTTTAGCAAGTCCTATTTTAAGCAGATTTTCCACACTAGAAAGCAAAATGGGTTAAAATAATTGTACCGTACACCTCGCACGCGCGACACTTTGTTTAATCCAGTGTCGGACACCGCGGCCGCACAATGCGGTACAGGGTCCATGGATAAAGGCGCCTTTCAGGACAAGCAGCCCAAGGCACGGTACTGGGGAAACCAAGCTCAGGAGCACAGCTCTATCCCACCAGCAGCCAGGCCCTTACTTTCTGACCTGGTTGAGGACTTGGCTGATGTCACCAGGCCCCAAAAATTCAGAGAATCATGGAATTGTTTTGGTTGGAAGAGACCTTTGAGATCATCAAGTCCAACTGTTAAACCAGCAATTCCCAGGGCACCACTAACCCATGACCCTCAGCACCACAGCTCCACGGCTTGGAAACCCCTCCAGGGATCACGGGGACTCCCTCACTGCCCTGGGCAGCCTGGGCCAGGCCTGGACAACCCTCAAGGGGAAGATATTTTTCCTCATGTCCAACCTAAACCTCCCCTGGTGCAACTTGAGGCCATTTCCTCTTGTCCTATTGCTTGTTACCTGGGAGAAGAAACCAACGTCTACCTCCTCCACCTTCAGGCAAAGCATTGATACCAGCCACTTCCCAACAGATACACACAACTTCTGGATAACAGCAGGGTGCAGGAGAGGAGAGTCAGCACAAGTGTGCCCAGCACCTAAGGGAGAGCTCACCTGCAGCTCCACAGCAGTGTCCCCAAAGCCACCAAGTCACCAACTAAGCTCACCTTGATAATGTACCCCTTG
Source organism: Megaceryle maxima (assembly GCA_024605025.1). NCBI lineage: Eukaryota > Metazoa > Chordata > Aves > Coraciiformes > Cerylidae > Megaceryle > Megaceryle maxima. The sequence continues at coordinate 40,052 of JANHGN010022506.1, read as the reverse complement.
TAAAAAGCCTACACCTGGATGATGTTTCCTCCATCTCCACATGTACAAAAACTCCATGAAATTGTATGTTGAGCGTAAAGTGAAAAGTGTGTCTTGCATGCACAAAACCCAGCTTTATCTGCATGTAAAAGTTAAAATCCTGTTCTCAAGACACACACATAACAGCCAAAGGGAGTACAAGCTGTGCTGGGCCACCTGCCTCCCTCCCTGTCATGGTCAAGTCATGGGAGCTGGAGCTCCTTCATCAGTGATGCTGGTTCTCCACCTTCCTGCACTTTTCTGCTGCTATGTAAGAACAGCAGCCATGGAGCAGGGGACATGGGGACAGGACCACTAGTGGTAATGACCCGCTCAGCTCTGCAAGGAGCCCAAGGTCCATAAAGCAGCTGTGCTCAGCCCAGGTTTCCACCACAGGCATGAGTTGTCCAGCTCCTGATTATACCTAGGATCTCAGTGAAGCCAGAGGGGAGACTTCAGCAAAGAAAAGCCAAGATGAAACAATAAAATGACATCACCTGTTGCAATGCACATGCAGCTATGAAGCCTACCAAGAAGGCTGAAGCAACAAGCCCAGCTCAGCCTGGCACTCCTACAACAGTCCCACCTCGAGGCAGTGTACAGAAGACCACTAGTCAAAACAAACGAAGGAGGAAGTCCAAGCACGGTAGCCAGAAGCTACCAAGCACCCAGCAGCTGCCCATGCCCCCACCACAGACGTGCTCCTTGCATGAAGCCCACTGGCTATGTCTGGGTGGCAAAGGCAGGAGAGTTCTGAGCAGCTTTACCTCCAGCATGTGTGGTGCAGCTGAGGCAGGACCAGCCGCACCTCTTCTCCCACCCATCCCTCAACAGGGCAGTGAAGGTGTGAACCTCAAACCCTCACTGGTTGAAGCATCAACTGGGAAATACAGAAGAGAACACCAAAAGGACTAAAGCCCACTCTGTGTGTTGCAGAAAAAAAAAAAAAAAAATCTTTTAATTATTGTAATGGCAGGTTAAGCACATCTGAAATTTTTCCACGTCTCAGTGTAGCCAATGCTCATGGCCAATGGAATAAAATAAAGCAGGTGAGAAATACAAAAATCTATGTAGCATGAAATATCTCTAAGAGACTTGTTTAGCAAAATTAACTAGTAGTTTAATAGAAAAAAAAAAAAAGCAAGCTTGATGTATGAGAGTGCTCCAATTTCTTCATAGAAATTAACATTTCAATCCCGGTTTTATCTAGAAGTCATTAAACTGTGCAACATGAATTATTGGAACTGTAGCAGAGAATTAACTCTATTCATCAAGTAAGTCCAAACAGTTTAGAGTGCATCTGTAATGAAAAAATAGCTCCACATTTCTATCTCTTCTCATTAAAGTAAACCAGTTTTCTCTCTCTCAGTATATAAAACTGTCTTCCCCTCATGTAATTTATATTACCATAAGCCAGCTCACATTCTAAACTATTACACGCCTCCAATTAATTTTTGCAGCTTTTGCCTGAAAATTTAATGAGATAGTAGTGTATGAACCTGCTGACTCCAGATTACGTGTGTGCTTCCAATATTAATGTTGGCATAATAAAATAATCTGATACATACTTGATGAGAGCTTTTCACTATTGTGAGAGTAGTTAAGGCAATATGTAAACCAATTCCACCGATTTTATTCCTCCCCCCCCACCCCCCATTTGGAATAATAAAAGATAAAATACCCCAAAACCCAGCAAAATTTATCAGCCTGAAATTGAGGAGTCATGAGTTAAGCGCTCATGAGACAGGTAATACCATCAACGCTTCCCTGGATGTTTTAAATCAGCTGTTTATTACTCACCGATTTAACATTTTAAGGCTATATTTCGAAAGGCTCTTATTTTTGAATGCCAAAGGAGGAGAGGGACAGGCTGGGATTCACTTCTCCCAAAAAGGAAGGGTGTGTTTTAAAATACCTCCCGATGCCGCCCCGTTGGTTTGAGGAGCAGATGTGCAAGTCAGAGAGTCCTCCGTGCCGCCTCCAAGCGCAGAGGCGGCCCTTAGCACGCCCGAATCCCACCCGCTGCCCTGATACTCGGCAGCATCACGAAACGAAGAGTTTGCATTTGTGCTGGGAAACTGTGCTGGGTTTAGAGTCCCAAGTGTTCCCCTGCCTTCTTTCTCTTTGCAGTTCTGTTTTGTGGGGGTAACTCGTATCTAATTTTGTGAACTGTTCTCCAGCATATTAGACAAATAACCTTTTCTCCAGAAGGACACACTCTTTGAGACTAAAATTAAAGGGGAAAAATTACAATATTGCTTTCCATTGTGACTTCAATTTTACGATCGCATATTGTGCATAATATGACTTTAATATCTACGTGCCCGAGAGGAAAATTGGCAAATGTGATGCTCTCGGGGATCAAATAGTTTTATACATTGACTTAAAAATACACATTTGGCATTATTCGGTACAGCCCTGAATTTATATTTACAGGAAACTATGAGCTGCTCCCCATGAATCACACAGCCCCTGAAAACATGGATCTCGCACTGAACTCGGAGGAGCAGAGAAGTCACGCCCAAGGAGATAGTGCAGCCCAGTTGGGAGCTTGGCTCTTTCTGAACTGGGTCCCACTGCAGCCCAGTACTGGTCATACATTACGTATCCCAGCTAAACCATTCCACTACTCCATTAAACACCCTCATTATCTCTGTGTTCCAAACAAGGGAGAGAAAGGCAGGCGGACGTAAGGAGAAATTCAGACTCAGGGACATTATGGTCTGGGATGCAGCCACGGCACATCACCAGCGAAGCCAAAACAGCCAAGAAGTCAGGAGAAGAGGCATCACACCTTGTCTGAGGTGCTGACACGAGCAGAGTTCCAAAACTCAGGTCTCTGAGATGTGAAGGAACAAACCAGTTTGATAAAAGACTGGGAGAAGGGACGGACGGAGGTGGATGGCAGAAGAAATAATATATGGCAAACGCGGAGGCCGAGGACTGCACACTTTAACGGCTCCCAGTGGCTTCAAATCAATTTACATTTAAAATAAATGAATTAAATCTGATAATCTCTGATACCACTCAACCTATTTGCTCCAGGGCACTGAAATTCAAATATTCCTGAGTTCTGAAAATAGGCTTTCACTCATATGACATACAAATGAAGACAAAGAGCACCAACACCAAAAGCAACCTCCCCGGCTTTTACACAATCAAATGGCAAAACCACTTCCACAGCATTCGAAGTGTTTTGCTACTGTGACTTTTGTCCCTTGCAGCCAATCTCCAGCATTTCTAAGGTAGTTGTAAAAAAAAAAAAAAAAAAAAAAAAAAAAAAAAAAACCAAGACAAAACAAACAAAAACCCCCAAACATTTTGGTTTTCATTCCAGAAAACCACACCCATCCCAATGACACTAAGCAAAAGGAACAAGGAGCAGCGACCCCAATATCTCCTGGGTACAGGAGGGCCCCCCAACCTGCACCCCACTGCCACATCAGATGGGTTCACACCAGAAACTAGATTATTGGATGAATCTTGCCTCAAAAGAATCAAAAAGAAGTAGTTACATTTAACCAAGATCTGGTTTTCAGCAGAGCTGTGGTGTCACGGCCACGGCGCTGGGAACCAGCTGCCCAGCACCAAGGATGCAGGGGCTGTAAAATTCAGGTGGCAACACGCACATAGGCACCTATATACACATTTACATCCACGAGACCTCACTGGACTCTCTTTTGAAAGTGAGAGTTACCTTTTCTTTTACAGATTTTAAGATTTTTCCTGAGCCAGCTTTGGCAAACGCTCCCCGCCAAGCTGCCGCTGCCACATCCCTGCACTGGAGCTGGAGGGGGGAATTGTGGGTGCAGGTGCTCGTGGGGTCGGAGGTGGCACCCATGGAAAACAGATTTTTTTCCACAGTGAGGGTGACAGACACTGGACCAGGCTGCCCAGAGAGGTTGTGGAGTCTCCTCTTCTGGAGACAGTCAAAACCCACCTGGATCTGTTCCTGTGTGACCTGCTCTAGGTGATCCTGCTGTGGCAGGGGGGTTGGACTCAATGATCTTTGGAGGTCCCTCCCAACCCCTACCATTCTGTGATTTTTTTCAAAACTCGACCTTGTTTTTAATGACACTCGTGTGCCCTTACACCTAACAACTCCTGCTTGCACCTCCACAGATCGAAAGAAACACATAATTAAATTAAGAGATGCAGGCGTTCTTCCTCTTCTCTGGTCTCTTCTTGAGCACCATGTCAGATAGCAAATCAAAATCTGCATTTAAATAGAATATTTTTAATGTATGAAAGTGGGCGGCCTGAGGGTAAAGAGGTATTGCATTCCCTCACCACACGCACAAAATTGCATTTAAAATGTGATACTACGTTTTAAAAATTTATGGAATATTTTTGTCATTCTAGTATCTTTGCTTTATTACAGCGAAACCTTCGGCTCCGCGGAGATTTTTGTATCAAAGCACGCTAATAAAAACAACGTGATATTACATCATTTTATCAACTTAATCTCGAGAAAAGGATGATATTCAATCACATCCCATAAGTCACTATCTCTGGTAATTCTGGCCGTTATTCAGTGCGAAATCCAAGCAGTCTGAATTCATTAACGTAGGGTTGCTACAAATCTGCATTTTTTAGACTTTGTCAGAAAATGCAGCAGTCTAAACTCAGTGACCTGAATCTAACAACCTTTCAGCTGAAACGGCCTCGCTCCCCAACCCCGGCTCCCTTCCCGTGCCGGGACAAAGCCGCGCTGCCACCGACCAGGTCACGGCCGCAGAGCCTGAGCTGGCTTCAGCAAGTGCTCCCCGCTGAGCTGCCGCTGCCGCGTCGGAGCCGGGGGGAAACTGTGGGCGCGGGGTGCTCCCCGGGGTCAGAGGTGGCACCCATGGAAAACGAGCCCCACAGAGCTCCTGCCAGCAGCTGAGGAGAGAGAAAGTGCTAGAGCAAAGTGACATATGCTAGGGATGAAGTGTCACATCACATCGGATGGGCTGCAGGGGGAGGGGGACCAAGTGGTTTTGATGCTGCCTTATCAGGTCAGCACTTTGAAGTAAAGGGGAAAAAAAATATAATTCAAATAGGGGATTTTGAAATAACTGCAATGAGAGGCTGCTAAAGCCACGGAGAGGGTCGTGGACATGGTGGGGACTCGACTCTGCACTGCAGAAGCCAGGAGCAAAACTGCCAGCCTCACTGAAGGCAAAATCCAGCCTGAATTTATCAAAGTCCTCTGGCTTAATGATACTCAGTATGTCTCTGCCACAGGTTTCTGTATCCTGCCGCATCCCTGAGCCCCTTTCATGGCTAAGAGATGCTCTTCATCCCTTTGTTGCTTGCACAGCTCTTCTGCTGGCCACCCTGAAGCTTTTCTGCCCAGCCAGGAGCAGCCTCACATCTAAACACAGATTGTTAGGAGTTGGAAAGGACCTCAAAAGATCATCTAATCCAACCCCCCTGCCAGAGCAGGACCACCTAGAGCAGGTCACACAGGAACAGATCCAGGTGGGTTTTGACTGTCTCCAGAGCAGAAGACTCCACAACCTCCCTGGGCAGCCTGGGCCAGTTCCATCACAGTGAAAAAGTTTCTCCTTATGTTTACATGGAGCCCCCTAAGCCCAGGTCTAGGAGATGTCCCAAGTAGGAACACTTCTGAATATTCTCCTCTCTACACAGTTTTTTCATCCTGATTTTATTTCTAATTAGAGTATATTTTGCTGACTAATGACCTAAGTTGTTCATCATACTTCATCATCTGAGAAAAATAAATGCCATGCTTATCACTGTGCAAGGTGGACAGTGACTGTACAGAAATGGTTCACTTCAGTGCTGTTGGTATCCTATTTTCCAACATATGTAAAAATCACAGTGACACAAACTGCATAGCTCAGGTGGGACAGTCAGTTTTAGGAAACCCAAGTGCTAGCTGCACAGATTCATAGGATGGTTTGGGTTGGAAGAGACCTTTCAGGGTCACCTAGTCCAATCCCCCTGCAGTGAGCGGGGACACTTTTGCACTAGACCAGGTTTCTCAGAGCCCCATCCAACCTGGCCGTGAACACTTTGAGATATGGGACATCCACAACTTCTCTGGGAAAGCTGTGCCAGGGTCTCACCACCCTCATGAAGAATTTCTTCCTTACATCTAATATAAATCTATCTCCTTTCAGTTTAAAGCCATTACCCTTTGACCTATCACTACATAACCTTGTAAAAAGTCCCTCTCCAGCTTTCTTATAGGTGCCCTTCAGGTACTGAAAGGCTGCAGTAAGGTCTCCCCAAAGAGCCTTCTCCTCTCCAGGCTAAAAAACCCCAGCTGTCTTAGGTGATCTCCACAGAAGAGATGTTTCAGCCCTCAGATCATTTTGATGGCCTCCTCTGGCCACCCTCCAACAGGTCCATGTCCTTCCACGCAGTACTCCAGACGCAATCTCACCAAAGTGGAGTAGAGGGGCAGAATCACCTCCCTCAACCTGGTGGCCATGTTTCCTTTGATGCAGCCCAGGAGACAGCTGGCTCTCTGGGCTGCAACCACACCTGGCCAGCTCAGCTTGAGCTTCTCTCAATCCACTCATCACCCAGCCTACAATTTATGCTTGGGATTGTCCTGACCCATGTGCAGGACCTAACACTTGGCCTCGCTGAACTTTATGAGGTTCACCCATAGTTTGCTACAGTGCTTTGGTCCAGTGGCACCTTGAATGGACCACAGGTATAATGGCAGGCCCTCTCCTACTCTCACTGAAGCCCACAGCCTTAAGAAACCACTTGGGTTGGGTAAATTTACACTAGCTTCCCAATAAAACTCAGGTATTTCAGCGTGACCATATCTACCGTGGAACTGCTACTGAAAAAAGGCTGTAGAGGAACGAACTGCACCCCAGCAACAGCTTCTGGATCAGCATCAGTTCCTAGAGATTTGGTTTGTTCTACTTAATTCTCACTTCAAACAGACGTCCTCTTCCATTTCCTTCAGCAGATACCAGTAAAACACCCACCGTCGATGACAGCCACACTGTAACACCCGAACACAACTCAGAGCTGTATTTCCCCAGCCTGTGCCTAACAGGAAAACGTCTCCTTAGCCGACTTGCTTGAGCCCACGGAGCAGTAAAACCCCCGTCACCACTTCACCACCAACAGGCTCCTGGTTTTCTTGTTAAAATATCATAGTGTATTTATAGTCATGCAGCTCTGAACCTGCAGTAAAACACCGAGCCCGGAAAGGTGAAAGCTATTATTTGAGATAGCAGATGAGGCTGTTGTGATTCCAAAATAAAATGGTAATGTGCTGTTGGGAGCGAGCTGTACATTGTTTTAACGTGTTATGATATTTATAAATATACAAAGTTTAAATAATCAGATGACAGAGAGTTCCTTTTCATCTCCTGAATGTTTATTATTCTTCACACATTAGCAGTTTGCCCCCTCCCTCCCCCCCCCAAATGTTATATCTTCTGCCATTTATAATTAATTTTAACAGCTTTTGCAACTTATCCCACAGGTTGTTGCTGTTTCTTTTAAACAGCGTGCTGCTGAGAAATTGATTTGTTTGCTCCGTATGCCTACAGAAATCACATTATGAAATATGCATAAATGTCATTTCTTGGGCTGCTTCTGAGGATTAGTGGAGAAGAAAAGCTTGCTGAGGAAAAGGAAGAGACCACCACCACCAAAGCCTAACACCACCTAAACCTGGCTGCATCCCTGGCCAAACACAGCTTCCTCCCTGCCCCAGTCTGCTCCAGTACAGGGGTGGGAAGAGCAGGCAGGAGATCCCAGCACTGGGGGAACCGCCTTCTCTCCCAGTAAACAAGTCCCTGCCAACACGGAGGGGAATTAATGAAACTAATTAATGCACAATCAAGTGCCCGCGCACACTGCAAGCCCTCTCACAGCTGGAGGCAGGAGAAGCCCCAAGGTGAACTGCAGTGGGGGCTGCACGTGCTCCACCACCACCCCCAGAAGGTCTCCACACCTTCATGCTGGGCAGGCCAAAAGCCCAGGGGAGCACAATTCCTCAGGCAGGTGCAGTTGGTCGTGACCACCTTGCTGAGATGGACAGAAGACCATGGCTTGCTGCAAACCCCTGCGAGGGTGGTGCAGGAGGGCAGGGTGAGAGTCATAGGATAGAATCCCAGACTGGTTTGGGTTGGAAGGGACCTTTCAAGGCCATCCTGTCCAACCCCCTGCAGGGAGCAGGGACATCTGCAACTAGAGCAGGGTGCTCAGAGCCCTGGCCAACCTCCCCTGCAATGGTGCCAGGGATGGGGCAGCAACCACCTCTCTGGGCAGCCTGGGCCAGGCTCTCACCACCCTCAGCATAAAAGTAAATCTACTGATGTAACCACAGCTTAAAATCCACACCACCCACAGGGTTAGCACAGAGCTCATAGCACCTGAGATGGCCAGGACTGCAAGAGGAGTTTTATTACAAAAACAAAACAAAACCAAACCAAAAATCCAAACCCTACAACAGATTCACAGAATCCCAGCATGGTGGGGGTTGGAAGGGACCTCTGGAGATCATCTGGTCCAACTCCCCTGCTCCAGCAGGGTCACCCAGAGCAGGGTACAATCCAACATATGCTGCGATCCTGGACCAACAAAACAGCACCCTAAGTGGTCTCAGGAAAAAAAAAAAAAAGTAAGTTTTCCTTAAAGTTTGGGCCCTGCTGGGTGCAGAGCAGGACCTTCTCCCATCCTGCTTGGTGGGGGCAGCAGCAGCAGCCCCTACCTATGCTGTATGGATGCGATTGCAGCCTGGGATGGAAGGCATCTTTCTCGTGCTATCTCCCACTGCAAAACATATTGAATGACAAGTTCTGAAATGCAAACCAGATATTTTTTTCTTGGAGACTTCGTTAGACACATCACTCTCCTGTATTATTGCAGAGAGCTGTCAAAACAGCCTGGTGGGAAAGCTCTTCCACAGACACGGAGAAGTATAAATTGTCATAGTATAAAGTAAATGCCATTAACAGCTACAGAGTCATTATTTTGCATAATAAAAGTAAAGGCTCTTTGCTTCTGATCCATGTATTTATGACCATCGAACCAACAAGCACTTTCTCTTTCCTGATGCCTTTGTTAAAATTACAAGATAATTGGTTGCTGTTGCAGATATTAATGTCTGATAACAAAGTGCCTAAGGCAGAAGAGCTGAAGTGGTGGTGGAACAGCACTACAGACAAAGCTCTAACTCCTGTTCTCTGAGGATTAGCCAAACCAACTCAAAGAAAATCATATTTTCTAATTTGTACCATCACAGACATTATTTGAATGAAACACACTGGAAATTCTAGGCAATGCTTTTAGGAAAAAAAAAAAAAAAAAATCTATTCTCTTTCTTCTGGCTATCAAAAAAAAAAAACCAAGCCAACCCAACAACTGAGATAATTCAAGCACTTTTCAGTTTAAGGTCCTGAGGGATATCAAAGGATCAGTGACAAGTCCTAAGATAACCCAAGTAACTTCTCTGCTCCAGATACAAAGGTATTCCCAGCCATCAAATTTAAGGGGAAAAAAAAAAAAAAAAAAAGAAGATAATAAAATAGCAATTCTGAAATACCACGAGTTCCTCGATAACCAGTGCCAATGCATTGGAGAAAAACCCTACCCTGCATTTATAGAGTACAACCATTTTGGTCAGAAGTGTGAATGACGATAGGCACAAATGCTCCGCTCGCCCCAAGTTTACACACTGTTGTGTTTATGAATAAAACTGCAGCTTAAAGTCTCCAACCATGATGAGCAACTGGGAAACTCGCTGTTCATAAACACCATGCCAGTCGAAGCAAGCTGCTTTGGGGATATTGTATATTATTTATTACAATTCAGTCTGTCAGGGAATTAAGCACATTGAGCCAATTTCAATCTGAGTGTCGGGAAGAAGAGATAACGTTCAAATTAATAAGTTGCTTTTAAAGCAAAACAATGTCATCTGGTAGATTCCCCCCCCCCCCCAAACTGGCCCACTTATGGGGGAAAAAAAAAAAAGATTAAAAAAAAAAGATAAAAATAAACTGTTATTACCCACCCTGCACCTTCTCAGTCCCCTCTCCCCACCTGGTGAGAAATCTGTGGCATTTCTTACATCTCCTTTGGGAGACGTGACAGCAAATCTTCAGAAGTGTAAGGGTGGCAAGTCCCCAAGATGCAAAGAAGAAAAGAGAAGCAAACATCTGTACCTGTCATTACAAAGGACTCCTCGCTGTGGTCATTCACTTTTAGGTTTTTTAATTATTTGTCCGCGATGGACACGATACCATTAATTTAATTTCAACTTGCATTTCCTATTAGTATTATCTACTGAGTTATCTCCACAGCAGTAGCAAAATCACTTTACAGTGAGCTGTATCACTTCAGAGTTAATTACATGTATTTTGGTTTTGATAAATGAAAATAGGGGACAAGATTAATTGAAGGACAATCAATATGGTCCAGCTATTAGACAGCTTGATGAGGTATCCAGAGTATGCATATAATCTATAGTAATCAGCTAATTGAAGGCTGAGGACTAAAAAGATTTTAAGAAATCCCAGCTTTGAATGAAAAAATATTCCAATAAAACGGAGGGAGGAAAAACCTTCATAAAACCCTTGAGAGTTTAAGGCCTCTTTCTGTTTTAGCTGTTACTGAGCAAAATAAATAAATAAATAAACGTTGCTTCGCTGGCATAAAAAAAACCCCATGGTGATAAAATACTGAAAGCAAAATTAATTTGGTAAGTGAATCCTGAAGTGCATTTCTTATTTACATCCACCCCAATGCCTCAAATTGTATTTTTCTAATGCCTTATGATTTCTGGAGCTGTTAAATAGTTTCATTAAAAACACTCTATTTGTCTCGGTTTAGTCGCACACCAGATCAAATTAAACAGTTAAACAGTTGAACGAATGAACCTTTTCCATCTCTTTTGACATGAAACTAAGTACGCAGAAAACCCCTACGCTGATGGGGGTTAGGTTGGAGTTTCCAAAGATCCCAAGAAGGGGGAAAATAATCACCAGGTACAAAGCCAGAGTGTCCCATGTGTTTAGAAAACTCTAGAAGTGGGGACTGAAGGCACCAGCCCATGGTGTGCAAGGATTATTAGCAGAAATGCTGACAACTGTTAATCTCCTGTAACCCTGATTGATGGCTGCAGTTGTCCATTAATACCAGGCATTTTAACTTACTACTAAAATTGATGAGTCAGTTAAGAATTCAATCCTAATGTTCAATAAAAATCACACATTTTCACTGCAAATGCAATATGAAATGAGGTGAGGCGTTCAGCAGCACTCACATACATTAGGAGGGTGCAGTGTCAAGAGAAGCGCGGTGCCGTTCCTGGCTGGCACGGGCAGAACATCCACCCCCATCCTCCTGAATCCGTGTGAGAGGTGGAGATACCCTAGGAGGTCCAATGAGCTGGGGGAAAAAAAAAAAACCTGGGAGGGGACAGGAGCAGCATCTCAGGTTGGAGTGGGCACACTGGGAGGGACGGTCAGCCCTGACTGGGCACTGCAGGTGGGCACCCTGGCCCAAGGGGTCTTTGTTCAACAGGTGGGCCTGGTGAAATCCTACCAACTACTCCTCTTACCTCTCAATGCCAACCTGCACCTTTGATCCTTGTCCAAACTATAATAATAATTATAATAATGGTAATTATTATTTTCCTACCCTGCTTTTCTTCACAGCACTACCCCCTGTACAGCACGTGCAGAATCATGGAATCATTTTGGTTAGAAAAGACCTTCTCAAGATCATCAGGTCCAACCATTCCCCCAGCACTGCCAGGTCATCACTAACCCATGGCTCTCAGCACCACAGCTCCATGGCTTGGAAACCCCTCCAGGGATCACGGGGACTCCACCACTGCCCTGGGCAGCCTGGGCCAGCTCTGGACCACTCTTTCAGGGAAGGCATTTTTCCTCATGTCCAACCTAAACCTCTCCTGGTGCAACCTGAAGCATCAAGTTGGGCCTCTTGTCCTGGGCCTTGTTCCTTGGGTGCAGAGCCCAACCCCACTTGGCTCCAACCTCCTGTCAGGGAGCTGTCGAGAGTCAGAAGGTCTCCCCTGAGCCTCCTCTTCTCCAGGCTGAAAAACCCCAGGTCCCTCAGCTGCTCCTCACCACACTTGTTCTCTAGAGCCTTCCCCAGCTCCGTTGCCCTTCTCTGGACACAATGTCTTCTGGGAGAGAGGGGCCCAAAACTGAACACAGTATGAACACAGAAGGAACTAACACCAAGGGGGAAATGTCAGTTTGCTACAACACTTTTCTCCCTAAAACATAACGTGAGGGTACAGTACTTCACACCACATTACAGCAGCACTTGTGCGACCACACCACCATCGCTACAGATCTCTCCCAGCTCCTGCTGCAAACCTTCCCTTCCAGGGGGACCTTTTCCAAGAATACTTCAAATACTTGACGCAAGGATTTTGCATCAGGTCTTGGGCTGCACCTCAAGCCTGGCAGCTACTGGGGATGCTGGAGAAGGAAATCGAGGCAGCATCCGTGCGGAAGAGATGATACCAGCTGCCAAACAAAACATTTGTCACGAGAGAAATAACTTTTAAAAGCTGCCTTCAAATTAATATTAGACAAAGGAGGTATTTTCTGAACAAGTAGAGCCAGGTAATTAATTTTAAGGCACTCTTTGCCAAAGGTCAAGTGTTTTGGAGCCAAAAGCATCATTCTCCCTTTCCCAGAGTACCAGTAACCCTAAAAATGACAGCTGAACTATAACTCTGGAGGCTCTGGAAAGAGCATGTTTTTAGCACTGGCAGCAGCAACTCCCACCTCCTGCTCCAGAGGTGCCAGTTCAACCCATTATGGATCCGTATCACCAGAAAGATTCTCTAAGCACAACCTCCTCCAGCATCCTTGTAGAACCAGAAGCCCCAAGAGATGGGACCAGCAATGTGGAGCACCCATGGAGCATGGAAGCCAAGGCTGGGATAAGATGCACAGAGATGCTGCTTCCAATTGCCATTTTTTAAGTGCTGTTGAAAGCAGACCAAAGAGATGCTGAGCTGACCAAGTCACGGTCCTGTTGCAGCAAGATCCAGACAGAGTCTTCTGAAGTTGACTCTATGGAGATGGGAACAGAGTCAAGATTGCATTTAGGTGAAATTCGGGTTTTCGTCCATGAGGACTCCCCAAGGAAGTTTAAGTCCCTGAAAGACCAGACCCATGAGAGGTCCCGTTATGAGGAGGACTAAGACCACCACCATCTCGCTCAAGAGCGCCACGGCCAACCCCACAGCAGGATCAGCACCAAGCAGGCTGCAGCCCAGCTTTCCATGGACCTGTTGCCTCTCAGTTTGCCAGTGAGCCAGTATCCACAAGAGGACCAGGCTTTCATAACTTACATGTATGGCCCCTATACATGAGCCCATAACTGTCACGGGCCTTCTGAGTATTTGCAGACCTTGCTGCACCCTCCCATACCCAGCCCCACATCGCAGATGATGGGAGTGCCAGTAACCTCTGGAGAAGGTCTGCTGACTGGACACATCACTCACTGCCCGTGTTCCATGTAACACTTCAAAGGGCCAGTAAATCTTGTCAACACACTGCTGGGGAAAAACTACCAGGTGAAAGAGGAAACTCCAGCAGAACTAAATACCTGGAAGCCACCAAGGACTTCAGTGTAAATCCACAGCTGATTCATAAGGACAAGCCCAGATTTTTTTATTATTCACCTGAGCAGCAGCCTGGAACACAGTGCTGGCAGTACCCGAGGATGTGATCTGATTTTCCTGTGATCTGCAAGGTCAGATGCTGGGGGCTTTAAAGGATGAGTGTCAAGAGGATGGGCCCAGACTCATTTCAGTGGTGCCCCGTGACAGGACAAGGGACAACAGATACAAACTGGAACCCAGGGGGTTCCATCTGAACTGAAGGAAAACATCTTTGCTGTGAGGGGTCAGAGCCTGTCCCAGGCTGCCCAGAGAGGTTGTGGAGTCTCCTTCTCTGGAGAGATTCCAAACCCACCTGGACAATGTAATCCTGGGCCCCCTGCTCTGGATGACTCTGCTGGAACAGGGGGCTTGGACCAGATGATCCCCAGAAGTCCCTTCCAACCCCTACCATTCTGTGATTCTGTGACTGGTGTCTTCCCTTCTCTGGTGCTGTGGGTCTTGATGTAGGAGGGTCCACCACCACACTGCCACAGCAAAAAGCCCAAGACTGGGTCCATCCTCAAGCCATCAATGGGCACATAGTATTTTAGTTCCTCTTGGTCTTAACTACACACAGTTTAATGGTCTAGAGCCAGCCACTTCGACAATGAAGTTTGAGCCTGGTGGAGCCAGGGATGGATGAAGGACAAGGATAGACCATGACAAGCAACCAAGGGTGCACACACCCACCCCAGCCCAGGGGCTTCCTGGCTCCAGCTTGTGCCCTCCAAACCTCATCCGTGGTTCTGGGAGCCCTCACCATGACACTGCCCCAGACTGACAGAAAGTTCCTGGTGTTCCCAACCTGTACATCATCCCCCAAGTGTAATAATTAGACCAGCACCCAGAAATAACACACTGCCCTCCTCTCCAAAGCCTTTTAACATCATCCATGTTTGTCAGGCCAGCATTTAAGTATTAAGATATGGGGGAAATGCCTAATAGCTTAATATTATTGTGTGTGAGTCTGAAATAACCCTCCGCAAGGCCTCTTACAGCAAACATTAAACCTGCTTAAGAGAAGACGTTTGAGCAGAATCAATTATGTTGCAGTAATTCTTCACATTGAAAGAGGTATTTTGAAATTGGAAAAGTATATATTGTCACAGCGGAGCTACTTCCATATTTAAAAGCACATTTTGCATGAAAATAAATGACAAACTATAACACGAACGTCAAATTTTCCTTTCTTCAGCAAAAATGCTCGAGAACTAATTCTTACTGTGTTGGTAAACAGCCATACTCGTAGCATTACACTAAAGGGCCTATCAACACTTCATTACAAACTTCTCCCCTTATATTCAGGGAATTAGGAAAATCTTTGCCTAGAGGGGATTGTTTTCATAAACCCCTCGCACAGGGGTCTTGGTTCAAGGGGGGGAATGTTTACGGAAAAAATGTGAGGTTAAAACATTTCCAACCAGCCAGTTTCAAGTTGCACACGTGTGAAGCCATAAATAGCCAGGAAAGCAAAGAAATAACGTGTTGTGCAAAAAAAAAAAACAAAACCCTGAGTTTGTCAGTGGAAAAATGAACCTTTTTTTTTTTCCTGCTATTTGACTAAAAATCCAATTTACTATCGAGCTACTCCATTTTGCTGTTACAGCTGCTATCTCCAGGACCTTTTACTAACAGCTCCTATTTCCAGCCCTTGGGGGGGCTCTCCAGGCAGGGCTTTTTTGAGCAGGGTGGGTTCCCCAGGAGCAGAGATGGGTCACCACTGCTCACCACCTTGACACACAAGCAGGAATTCAAACACGACCCAAGAATTTCAAAGCCCTTAAAAGCCAGTGAGACCCAACTGCTGAAATAAGGCTGTGCAGCAGCATCTTGCATCAAAGGCTGTAGCAGAAAAGCAACGTCCACCCCAGACTGAGCTTCCACTCCAACAGCACAGAACTAGGGCCAGGAGAGCCTGGGCAGGAACATCACAATGCTGGACTTGACCCCCCACTTCCCAAAATCAGCAGAAATGGGCAGTAGGAGAGGCTGACACGCAGAGGACATGCACATATGAGGAAACACACAGCACGACGCTGTACGGAGCAGATCACTAGAAGGGAAGAGTGGTAAAAGCTGTCAAAATTACTAGGCTGATGCAGGTAAGGGTCATGTCCTGCCCCCACCAGAAAGTAAAGTCTGAAGTATCAGAAAGACAGCAGTAAGTCTCTTCTCCCAGGTGACTGGTGATAGGACAAGAGGAAGTGGGCTTAAGCTGTGCCAGGGGAGGGTTTGGTTGGACATTAGGAACAATTTCTTTACCGAGAGAGCGGTGAGCTCAGCCATGGAACACACTGCCCGGGGAGGGTGTGGAATCACCATCCCTGGAGGTGTTGAAAACACGTCTAGCTGGGGCACTTCAGGACATGGTTTAGTGGTCCTGATAATGTTTAGTAGATGGTTGGAGATGTTGAAGGTCGTTTCCAACCTTAAAGATTCTATAAGGCAGAGAATGTGTCGGGGTAACACACCACTTCCTACCAGTTCCTCCCCGAGTATTGGTTCTTTTTTTACATATCCAACCAACTGGGAAATAGAGACCTACAAACTCACCACTCCCACAGTGGAGTGAGCAGCAAGGGTTTGGTGGGTGCTTCCTGAGCCACCTCGCTGCTAGGGCAGCCAGGTTTGCCCCAGGTACCATCCACACTACCCCTTCAATGGCAAATTTTGCACCAGAGGAGATGAGGAACACTCACAAATGCTGCATGTCAACCATGGCCATGGTAACCTCCAGCTGAGCAACAACAGCAGCCCGAGACCATCATCTACAGTGAGCAGCTCAGTGTTCATAAGCAGCGCTAGAGCTCTGAGAATGTTCACACATACTGACCAGAGAAATCACAAGCACAGCTCAGCCAGTACTGCATTTCAAACACAAAACACCTCTGGAAACTGTGACCTCCTCCTTTCCCACACTGCACAAGCCTTTATAGTGCAGGCAATGAGACAAAAATCCTGGCTGGGATAAAGGTGAGGAAAGAAGGATGCATTAGGTCAAGTCCACTCCCTCCATCCTGCATGACTCTGCCTACAACACATTTTCCATTGCTGTCTGGTATTACTTTAAACAACCTACACATAACCAGGCCCCCAACCACTTCTCCTGCTCTGCTGGTTCCAAGAGATATTCATAGCTCATTACTGCACCTCCACCAGCTCCACACAGCTTGCGCAGGAAAGGTGTCCACAGTCTGGAGTCATACCTCTGGGGAACAACTTTCACCTCTGTTGAGAGATGTATGGGGCAGTTTCGACACTGAAGGAACCACTGAGCACTGTGACGTGTCCCACTGCTGATAAAACTTGGACTGACTTTGTTCTTGTTCTAGATGCCTTTGCCTTCAGCTAATTCATACCCTAAAGTTTGCCCGCAAAATTCTTGCGGGGCAGTAGCTGGGCTTATTATTCAGCTATGTTGTTTAAACACGTAATCAGATGTCTAAAATATTGCTTATTAGCAAAAATATGTATTCTGCACATACTTGGCTTTTTTTTTTATTTTTTTGCACCAAGAGCAACTGACAAAGCCTGCCCAGAGAGGTTGTGGAGTCTCCTTCTCTGGAGAGATTCCAAACCCTCCTGGACACTGCAATCCTGGGTCCCCTGCTCTGGGTGACCCTGCTGGGTGGAGCAGGAGGGTGGCACCAGAGCATCTCCAGAGGGCCCTGCCAACCCCACCATGATGGGATTCTGTGAGCACAGTGACTGCAGGATGCTACCCTGATGGGACAAAGACCACTAATGGTAGGTAGTGTGTCAGCAAAAGCTTAGAAGACTGACATAAGTTAGAACTGATGGGTAAAGTAGGTAATGGAAGATAGAAAATAACTGTCTGATTCAGTTGAGATGACCCTACACCATGAAGGCTTTGGCCAGTGTCCGGGGTGGCACTGTAGTCTCCTGAAATCTTGTTAGCTCAGCTAACTACGCACAGTTTGCCTCCCCTTTCTTCTGATCTACAGCAGAGCACACGCAGGTTTAAAACAAACTTTGAACATTCTGCTTTGCTGAAGTGCACTGCAAGGGCACTTTGGTTTGGAAGAAGCAGGGCAGATTATTTCACCCAGAAAAATTAAGTTCTCAGGATGTTAATATTTCAGGGCTACCTCTGCTTCTTCAGTCAGAGGAAAAGGGTCTGTACGGCGAGCGAAGGCAGTGCCCGGCTGTCAGTATTACAGGGCTCCTCAGAAAATCCTGCTGACACAG
Source organism: Megaceryle maxima (assembly GCA_024605025.1). Taxonomy (NCBI): domain Eukaryota; kingdom Metazoa; phylum Chordata; class Aves; order Coraciiformes; family Cerylidae; genus Megaceryle; species Megaceryle maxima. The sequence goes on along the minus strand of JANHGN010022506.1, from coordinate 22,192 downwards.
CTTCCTCTTCATCTTTGTCTCCCATCAAGTTAGCAGCCGATGTGTTATATTAACAGCATGACAACAACTATACAGAAAGTCAAATAGTTACCTTTTATCTGGGATTTTATTCCTGCCATATATTTCAATGGAAATATAGAACTTAATGTTGCAACATATTTCATACTGAAATGGGCAATAAAAATAACTATAGACTGTACATTTCTTCTGAAACAGAGAGGAGGAATAGACTGAAAATCTCTTCTGTTTACTACTGTCTTCCAAAAATCTCCACACCCATCTCCTGGGCTTGAACAGTAAATATCTCCGAGAATATTGTCAAGTTCTTTTTAATTTTATTTTTAAGGAATAAAATATAAATATAAAATATACCCTGAATCCAGATTTTTCTGCCCAGCCCGTTTTGGCTCCAGCCTGATGTAAGGGATGGAGATGGAGGAC
>JANHGN010022506.1:0-14631 GCA_024605025.1 Megaceryle maxima | reverse complement strand
GCCCTCAGCACCACAGCTCCATGGCTTTGAGACCCCTCCAGGGATCATGGGGACTCCACCACTGCCCTGGGCAGCCTCGGCCAGGGCTTGACAAAACATAAACCTCCTTTGGTGCAACTGGAGGCCAGTTCCTCTTGTCCTGTCACTTGTTCCTCGGGAGAAGAGACCGACCCCACCTGGCCCCAACCTCCTGTCAGGAAGTTGCAGAGAGTGCTGCATCTTGAGCAGTGTTAGTGCTCTAGGCTGCTGGAAAAACAGTGACGCCAAATCCAATTTAGACTTATTTTATATGAGTAGGATTCATGGTACAGTTTTCAGGGCAATGAAGTACATGATTTTAAAAAATAAATAAAAAAAAGAGATGATTTTAATACCAAGACAATTCACCCAAACTCGCTGGAAGCAGTGCAGATACAAATAAAGCCAGGAATTACTCTGTGACAATGTCAGTAAAAAAGGCAAAAAACACTTTGCAAAACTCACCTGCCCAGGACACACGGGGTGAACTTTTGTTTTACCCTCCAGGAAATGTGCTACTCCTGTCCCCATCATCAGCCCTCCTCACCCCCCAACACCACCTGCACGCAGAGATCACACCCACCAACGCGAGCACCTCGGGGACCAGCAAAGAAAATGCCCCAAAGGAATAAAAGCGGCCAGAGATGCGGAGTCGCCGCGTTCCCCCGCTCCTCGCCATCGCATTGCAAAGCAGCGGCCAGTGTCGACAGCGGGGCCAGAAGCATCAGGCTAAAAATAAATGGACAGAAATAAACTTGCCTCCTGAGGAACCAAATGCACAGAACTTGATGGGGGGGGAACAACCAAAAAAAACCCAAACCGCAACACAATGAACCAACCCTGCAGTCATTAATTTGCATCCAGCACGTCGTGCAGCGAACGGACAGCATCAGAAGCGAGAAGGTAAGAGGGTCACCACCAGCACTGCAGAGTGGGCACGGAATGGCAGCGGGCAAGGGGCAGCCTGCCCAAGAGCATCCTCATCCTCCCCAGAGCACAGCTGGGAGAGGCAGAAGCTGGCAGGACCAAAGTGATGCTCCAGGAGAAAGGAGACGGGGGGAGGCAGCTGGTAACCCTATTCTACATCACACAGTTTCATTTGCTGTTTGTTGGGTTTTTCTACCGTTTTATTTCATCATCTTCGAAGTAAACTCTCATCACAAGCTTTGACACGCAAACACCTTCTGTAGGCCTCTGAAAGCGTGAGGATTTGTAACGCTGAAACAATAAACCACACCAGGCACGCTCAGGCATTAACATTTAAAACATCAGCACTTTTAAGCACAAAGATTTAATTTCCAAGGCTGCAGGTGCAGAAGCCTGGCATGTCCAACTGAGCCCTGGCTCACGGGACTCCGGCAGCACGTCCCTTGCCAGCCCTGTGCCTCACAAATGCAGCCTCACCTCGAAAGCAAACACCTGGTTAGCCTGGATTCCTTCTTCATCTGACTGTGGGGATGGTTTTTGTATCACAGAGTTCAGGAAAGGACGCTGGAGCTGTTTAGGTTTATTTTTGGGAGGGGGGGGAAATGATGCACATCACGGAAGGCTACGCTCTGGGATGGTTAAACCCTTAAAATAAAAGGAGATTATACTGAAAATGCTGATGTATCCTTCAACAAGGACCACCATCAATCCATTAAATTGCCCAGCAGTCACACCAGAGACATCTCTTGTCAGGAAGGGCCACCAGGCCACTGGTCACATCACGAGAAGTCTTCTCCAGCACTTTCCTCCTGGAAGTTCTCCTCCTGAGTTTTCTGAGAGTTGGGGATTTTACTTCAGTGCATTTGTTTGACACATTTAAAGTGAGCTATTCTGAAATCTGTATGACAGAAGGTGATTTTGAGAGTCAGTTACTGATGAAAACAGATACTTAGTGACTTAGAGGAAAAAAACTCAGAAGAGATACTGTATGAGCAGCGGCTCCTGCTGCTGATGGGGGAGCAAGAGCCACAGTGTCTCCTCTCCCCTTGGAACACACAGCCTGGTCTTGGCTGGCTCACTTAAGCCACCTAAACTCTACAAACTGTGTGGAAATCCTCAGAGACCTCATGGCATAATAAAAAATTTCATATCACTCCCATCAACAACTCCTTAACACTCACCTTGCAGTGAGTTTGCAGTAGGAAAGAGAATTAACCAGACACTGAACAGATACTGTGCTTGTTGAACAAAGAACAGTACTTTGGTAGCTTCCTTATGACTTCCCAGAGATGCCAGTAATTCCCAAGAAGCCCCAGCTTGGCCACGTGTTGGAAACTGGCATTTCTGGGTGTACTTCCATGCAAGTTACTGCAGGTACTCGGGTCTTGGCTTGCGGCAGATGAAAACAGCATCACTCACTCAACACAACATCAGGTATCAGGTGCCTGTCTCACCACCGCATGTCCAAAGAGAGGAAAGAAAGACTTAGGTGTGAAGAAATGACCACTCCAGCACCTGCTCTGCACAACTCCTCAAAGCAGGTCTAACAGCTGAAGGTATCCAAGATACCAAAGGATGGTCACTGAAATCACAGGTGAACATCAATTTGTTAGCAAAATGGGGACATTTCATGCTCCCCACGCTACAGGTGCCATTGCTGTTGATGGAAGTGAAGAAAGTAATGAATAGTTGGGAGAGGGTTATTTTGTGAGTTTTTCATCACAAAAAAGGCTCAATGTGGGTGCACCCCATCATGCATTGCGTTACCACAGCAGGTGGGGAGTGAAAAAATAAATGCCCCAAGTACTGCAAGAGCAAAACTGTTTGAAAACAGAATCGTGAATTGTTAAGGTTGGAAAAGACCTCCAAGATCAAGTTCAACTTTCTACCCAACACCTCCACGACCACTAGAGCATGCCCCAAAGCTCCACATCCACCCGGTTTTTGAACGCCTCCAAGGATGGTGACTCCACCACTTCCCTGGGCAGCCTGTTCCAACGCTTAACCGCTCCTTCAGTAAAGAAATTCTTCCTAATATCTGATCTGAACTTGCTCTGGCGTAACTCACGGCCGTTTCCTCTTGTCCTGAATAAAGCCAGCAACAGCCCGACACTCACATTTCCGAGCGCCCTTTTCTAACACACCAGCCAACAAAACAGGGAAAGACAAGATGCTGCAGGGAAGCAGGATCTGCAGCAGCGGCATGAACTGCGAGGTGGCTGCCCTGGGCTTTGGGGGTGCACAGACCCCCAGCCTTCTCCCACTGAGAGGCAGGGTGATGAGGCAGGAGCAGGACTGCCTGAGCATCTCAGCTTCAGGCAGCACGCAGCTATCCCAGGACGCAATGTCTTTTTATATGCCTTTTTTTTTTTGTAATTATTATTCCTATCTGCTATTTTCCAGTCCCAAAAAAAGCTACAGGACACAGAGCATCGTTACACATCCTACAACCTGAACACAGCAAATGTTAACATTTCAGCTGCATACACAACCCCTCTAACACATGTATATTTTAGTTGATTTACTGCGATACTTTTCTTCCATCTCTTGAAAGTAATTTTTCTCTAAAGCGTAACTGCTTAATTGGCAAGTGTACAAAATATAATTACACTGCATACAAGTTACAATATTGCTTATGGGAATATCACTGTTGAGGCATTCTGCTTTATTTTGTGTTTAATCTCTATTAAGAGATCTGTATGAAAATAGCTAGGTACTCTTGAATTTATAAACACGACACGCCGTTCAGTCACTTCTCTGCCTAACCAAAGCCCAGAGAAACACCACTGGAAGGCAAGAGAAAATTCCTGGGCCACCCTAACGTGTCCACGCTAATAAAATTCTCAATGTTTTCCTCTAAAGAAAGCGCAACATGCAGGATGCTAAAAAAAAACCCCAACTCACTAACCTCTCCAGGCGTAGGTTTGTCACATCCATTACACCACCAGAGCGATGCAAGGACACGGCAGATAGGAAATATATTGGGTTTAATGATAATTTTAGGGGGGGGGGGGTTATTACATTCCCCACAAAAGGACCTTTGCAGTGGCATCTTTTCTAGCAGAAGGGCAGAATAGCACTGCAGAGAAGTCAATACCTCCTGTCAACTCCCAACTCGGTGAGCAGCACCCGGTACTCGGCCACAAAAAAAAAATCCCTCTCACCCTTTGTGTCCCCAGCTCTCCTCATCCACAATGTCCACTAAATTCACACCCAGCCATGCCAGTCCCAGGGCCACCCCCGGAGTGACTGCCCATTCTGAGATCCTTTGCACACGCGAGTAACGTGATGCGCTGTCTGGAAACGGGTCTCACTGGTCTGACAGATAACTAATATCAGCGTGTTTTAAGTGCCTTAAAGGTTTATTCCATTTGCCTGAGTAATGAGATTAATGCCATGTTTGTTTGTTTAAGCTAAATCATACAAAGCCAAACATCTAAATGTCCTTAATTCACAGCATTAGCCCAGGCTGCGTTACCCGGCGAGCACATCTCGCTCTCCTGCTTTTAACTGCGCCGTATTTTACTCCAGTTTTGATCCCAGAGGTCAACCAGCACACCCAGCCCCTGAGTGGCCAAATAAACCATTAAACATTGACAGGCACTGCCTCCTGTTTTCACACACTCCCCGTTTTCTTTGCAACTAGGCTTTTAACATATTCAACTTCTAGACTAAAAAGGCAGCGTAAACCCAGTAAACATATTCCTGTATACACACACAAAATCCAAACCAATGTTCCTGCCACAACAGCTCCTGCATACTCAAGCACAACCAGGACTGCAGCCCAGAGAACCCACAAGCCTCACCCATGAATGATGGATGAGATTGGACAGACCGACCTGTAGACTCACCCAATTGCAGAGTAACTCTACGAACACCCAGCTGCACATTCTTGCTTCCAGATAAAAATAAATCTGCGCACAAACGCGGTTGTTGGCTCGTTCCAACCACAGCACGAGCAACATATAATTAATTTTTAAACCTGGGTTTGAGCTGTTTTGATCAATTTGCACTCTCGGCCGTATTCTTCTGCTCACAAGTTTCCCACCAGGCAGGGCTGGAGTTATTTCTGATGTTCCCTGGTCACCGAGAGTTGACTCAGAATTTGAAAAAAATTCTGCTCAACTAAATAAGGGACATGACTAACAAAAAAAGTAATCCTCCCTCCTTTCTTGCCAGCACCTAAACTAATTCACATGTGACCCAGGCATTAGCCGTAATATGGGCTAACATGGTCCCTCCTAACTTCTCACCTAGCCCTAAGTACCCGGTGTCAGCACCAGAGGTAACTCATCCCTGCGACAGATGCAAGGAATTGTGTAGGGAAATGAAGAAGCTGTGATCTTTCCTGAGCACTGAATGTCACATCCTGCAACCTCCCTCTGCCTTCAGATCCAGGTCTCCTCTCCACAAGTCTTGAAGAAAATCCACAGAGCTGGAGCTGGGGATCTGCCAACATCTGGATGCCCTCATTTAGACAATGGGCTTTCATGGACTCTGAGGTCAGAAGAGACCACTGTGATTTTCCAGCTGACACACTGCACGCTAGGCTTACCTAAATTAGTCCCTGTTTGAGTGTCCCTCACTCTAATGAGCAAACACCCCGGAATTCAGCATTTCCAAAGGTGGAGAAACCACCAGCAACCTCAGCAGCCTCTTCCACCATCGACGGTGCCAAAATCGCAGACCTCAGATCCCTCCATTCCCCATCCAGTTACTGGGACTTGTTAAAACTGCCTGCTAGACCCAGGAGCTCCTTACTATTCAATTTATTTCCCCCACGTGACAACACTAATTGCCTTAATCAATTTACCTTCCAACACTCCCGTGGCCAAGCCAAGCGGATGGAAGTCCTGGACCCTTCCCGACTCCCTCAGCGTTCCCGCAGCTCCTCGACAGGCACCGGGGCCACAGTGGCTGCCACCTCCCTCCTCCAGCCTGGCAGCCACCTGCCAGCTCAGGCAAGGAGCACACAAGACCTTTGGCCATAATATCATATTAGTGGCGCTCGCTCGCGACTCCCCACTCCTCTATAAAGACATGATTTCTCCAGACAGCATCCTGGAGGTAGGGCCCGTGGTGTTTGCTCTTAGATAGAGAAATTTACAGTCGGCCATCTGAGAAATATTACCTGCTTGTAGCCAAGCAATACAAATTGCTTTTGCCAGCGGTCGCTCCTTTCCATTATTCGCCGCTCTCCCAATCTTGGTGACATTTCAAGCTTTAGCAACGGTGACTCTCTGCCTTATCATGGGTTGCTCACAAACACGTTAAGCAGCCAAAGGACAAAAACGAGAGCTCAAGAGAAGCTGCTAGAAATGGATGTTTGGAAATGATTTCTGGTTTTACAAAGGTATTTTGAGAGCTGACGCTCTGCTGGGTCTCAGTCAGTCCCTCTCTTGCACAGCCCCAGCCAACACAGCAGGGCTGGACCAAGTCGTGCTTCTTGATGCATTTTAAGTAAATAAAAATCCCCTGCAGTTACCTTGATCATTCCCATCGATGAGCTCTTTGAATGAAAAAAAGACAAACTGGTTTGAAAGGACATGCTGCCCCTAAACTGATTCTGATGGAGACCCAAGTGCATCACTGTCTTTCCCTGCTTCCCTGGGATGCATAAAGAAGAGTGGGGCCAGGAGATTGAGGGTGATTCTCCTCCCCCTCTACTCTGCCCTAGAGAGATCACATCTGGAGTACTGTGTCCAGTTCTGGGCTCCCCAGTTCAAGAGAGATGGGGAAATACTGGAGAGACTCCAACAGAGGCTATGAGGATGCTGAAGGGACTGGAACATCTCTGTGCTGAGGAAAGGCTGAGAGCCCTGGGGCTGTTTAGCTGGAGAAGTGCAGCCTGAGAGGGGAGCTGAGCAATGTTCACAAATATCTGCAGGGTGGGGGTCAAGTAGAAGGGACCAGGCTCTTGTCAGTGGTGCCCTGTGACAGAACAAGGGGCAACAGTTTTAAATAGAAAGTGGGTAGATTTAGATCAGATATTAGGAAAAAGTTCTCCACTCTGAGAATGGTGAGGCACTGGGAACAGGTTGCCCATAGAAGCTGTGGATGCCCCATCCCTGGAAATGTTCAGAGATGGGTTGGACTGGGCTTTGAGCGACCAGGTCCAGTGGGAGGTGTTCCTGCCCATGGCAGAGGGGTTGGAACTGGATGATCTTTAGGGTCCCTTCCAATCCAAACCTTTCTATGATTCTATGAATTACAACAGGGTCTAAACATATCATTACTTCCCCCCCAAAAGTGTAACATTTTAATCATTTCTCTTAACTTCACCTAGCAACCTAGTTTTATGTCTAGTATTTTACAGAAGCTGTTGGTTGTTCTCATCACAACCAGCCACAGCTTCTCTCTGCATCCCTTTCCCCCTTTCCTCAAGCTATTCTCTGCTATCAGTTCACCCCCAGGCACTCAGATGTGCAACACTGACCATAATTTATGGGCTGTGCGCCCCACTTGGGCATCCAGCACCTTAAAGGACCCAGAGCAGAGGCTGGAAGGATGATGGCTGAAGGTGAAGCAGGCAAGCAGACACCCCCTTGGCCAGATTCTTCCTTCTGATACATCATTCAACTAAAATTTTTTTCAGAAACGACCACAATAAAAATCACTGGCCACAACTGCACTGCCTGGGGAGAGAAGTGAGTGAGATTTCATACTCCAAGCAAGGCTGGAACTGGTGTTTAGTGAAGTTGGGTCACCTCCAAGAAAGCACGAATTCAAGAAATATGTCGAACTTTTGGCCAGACAGAACTAAAATTGCACTTTGTCTCCCCCAGATCTGTCTACACTGCTTCTTTTTAACACACACAGCTTTTGTCATCAGATGTATGCTTTCTGCTCCTCAAACGTTACAGATGGGAAAAGTAAGTCAGAATAATATAGAAATGCCTGAAAAAGCAACAGGCACGGCCACTCTGGATGACCTGACAGGGATGCACTCGCAGCACACCACAAACCCTGCCTGACCCTGCCCATGGGGCTACTGGACACAGAATCATTAAGGTGGGAAATAACCTTCAAGATCATCAACTCCAACAGTCTGAATATTATCAGGACCACCAAACCATGTCCTGAAGTGCCACCTCTAGACATGATTTGAACACCTCTAGGGATGATAATTCCACTCCCTCCCTGGGCAGCCTGTTCCAAGGCCTCACCACTCTCTCAGTAAAAAAAAATTTCCTAATATCGAACCAAACCCTCCCCTGCTGCAGCTTAATCCCATTTCCACTTCTCCTGTCACCAGTCACCTGAGAGAAAAGACCAACACACACCCTGCTACAACCTCCCTTCAGATAGTTGTAGAGAGCAACAAGGTCTCCTCTCAGCCTCCTCTTCTCCAGACTAAACCACCCCAGGTCCCTCAGGAGCTCCTCATAAGACACATGTGCATCCTGGTGCTTCACCCAGGAATAATATTACAGCACATAAAAAAAACCAATCTTGTTTCCTTCTAGGAATGGAAAACAGGTAGAACAGGTGTTTTTTTCCCGAAAAAGGCTGCTGTTATTAGCAAAGCATAAGAGTTAGTGAAGGTATTCCAGTACTAAACTTCTGGATACCCTAATCCTAGGCTCAAATGTTGCACCGTATCTTTTTTTGTACAAAGAGAGGGACAAGCTCAGACAAGTGGCAAATAAAAATCCTACATGAGCTTGTACTACAGGATCAGGAAACTTCAGATAACTGCAAGATCATGAAAGCTGATGAAAAGAGGTTGGGTTGTGGGTTTTTTTCTTTTTCCTTCTATAGATTGAATTAATTTCATCCACAACTAATCACAACAAAGCTCAAATCTCTCCACTTTTAAGTTAAGTAGCATCTAACATTTAGCCTAATTACTATGCTTAAATTGATGATTTCTTCCAACACCCCCCTTCACGCAGAACCTGGTTTTCAGTATAAAAATCATTAAAAAGTCGATGCTTTACAGGTACCACCAGCACCTCTTATATTTGCCCTGGGTGCTGATAAAAGCAAGGAGGAGAGTTGACAACGAAAGCCAAGGTGCAGCTATTCCAAGGGCCTTTTAATTGAGAACTTTATCTGGAACAGAAACTACAAGCTCCTCACACCCCAAGCGTTCCTACCACATCAGCCGTAGAGAGACAGGGAGGCTACGGAGCCCTCGCACGCGGGGGAAGCCTCAGCCACGTACATCAGTCGATGGAAGGAGGCACGGCCAGGATGCTGGGACAGAAAAGGGGCAGGAAGGGCAGGAGAACCCAACGGGGTCAAAGGGAATTGTTTATTGGGATGGGAGGAACCGTGTTGCGGCAGCTTCCCCTAAATATAAACTGGAATATTTCTAAAGGCAGGCTAAGGATTCGCAGAGCATATTGCACCCACTGCCTGTGCAGGAGCCAGCCCTGTGATTAATTGTCAGGTTTCTTTATGTTGGGTTTTTTTTTTTCCTAATGATGATGCTGTCAGCTGTGTGGAAACCACTGGCTTTTCATCTCCTCCTCTTGCCTCTTTTGGGAAGGATCCTGCACTCGCGGTACACCCATCGCTCTTCTAAAGCCCCACCAGCACCTGAAAGGGGCTCAACCATCCTCCCAGCCAGGGTCGCCTGTACCTTGCAGAGCCATACATTAGAGTTATCACAATAAACACCAAAAAGCCAGGCTAATTTGGGAATCTCCTACAGTTTCATGCCAACCTCCTCAGCACAGAAGCTTCTCTTTGTAAAAAAAAAAAGCAAGCGGGCCGCTAAAAATAAATAAATAAATAAATAAAATGACAGGCAGCATCCATATCTGTTATATTTAGCAACAGAGAATCCATCTGCATTATTCCTGGTCTCATTAAAGACTTGGCTCCTTGTAAATATTATGTCTCTAATCCACACATTCTCCCTCCGCGCTGTGCTTCAGGGGTCTATTTAAGTAATAATTGGTATGCGTTGTTGCAAAGAACTAGTGGCTGCGTGTTTGACAACATTACACAATTTAACATACTCGGGAACAACTGCAGCGGTCCTCGTGTGACAAATTGATTCAGCCAGGGTCCTCTCAGCATCTCCGCGAGTACCTCGCGGCCGAGGAACCCGTCGCGCTCTTCACCTGGGGCCGAAGGTCAGCGTTGATTTGGCCACCATGGTGGCAAATGTCCTTCCCAATCTCACGCTGCTCGTGGGGATTAGGGAGAGGAGCTGGGTGAAGCAGAGCCTGAAATCCAACAACCGAGCAAGTTGCTTTAACCAAATAAAACCTACTTCTGGCGGGAGGGTTGGGTACAAGCCCAGAAGTAGTGAGCAGGGCAGTTACTTTCAGCAGGACCACTGGTTTTTATTGGCTTCAAGGATACGTGAAACTACTGCCAGATGAGGCTGGAGGAGCAAGTCATTAATAATTAAAATCTACTAGTGGTGTATTCGAGAAACTTGGGGGTTATTTGCATTTTACAGCAAAGTCCCAGAACAAATGGGACTTTAAGGATGCCGATCAAGATGCCTACCTTGATCGACCCAGAAAACCATCTATTTGAAAAACAAGGCTGAATTATCCAAAATAATCATGTACTGCAAGTCCATGCAGCTCCCGTCAGCTGTGGAGCTGGGGGGGACCGTGGAAGGTGATGGCATCCCAGGGGCTGTGCATCCCCAGCAAAACTGCAGAGCACAGATGAGTCTCCAGCATCCGCCCGGACCAGCCTCTGCTTCTGGCTGTAATTTCAGGACAGGCTAAAAACCCCCATAAAAATCTCAGAAGTTGGCAAACCCACCACAGAGCAGCACCAGTGACCTCCGCGAAGGGCAGACGGGTCCATCAAAAATCAGTACTAATGCCCAGACCACTCTGGTTCCACCGCGCATTTTTCCCCTCCAACTATTCCAGCTGTATTTCTTTTTAATAATCCCATGGAAGTTACAAATAATATAACTCAGGCACTAACAAAGCATTACAGAGCAAAAAAAAAAAAAACAAACCAAAAAAATGCCAACACACCACCAACTTTGCCAGCGGGACCACTGAGATCTTCCCATGCAGCACCACCACGCTCCCCCTCACCAGACTGAGTACAACAAACCCAATTGGCCAAAGCAAATCCCAAAGCTGGATCCCCAGCAGGAACTATCTTGCAGCCTCAACATCAAAGGCATCAGATCTTGGTGAGACTGGAGCAAATTTGGACTCTGGCCCCTCTCGCCTTGGAGATAAACGTGACACAATAGGATTTCTGTTTCTCAACAGTCCAGTGCCTCTTCTCCAAACAAGAACTCTTCATCTTTCGCTTCGCAATCTCACCATCGCATTCCCCGAGCCTGATATCCCACTGGCATTATTACCACCTCGAAGAGCAGAAATGAGAAATTATTTTAACAAGTCCAGATGCTTATTCCTGTGAAAGCAATTCCTGGTTCTTAAGAAATCCTCGGGGCTTGGGGTGCAGGAGGAGGGAGCGCACACTCATAAAGCATCATCAGTCAGCGCAGAACTAAAGAAATAACAACTGACTCATCTGTGCTCTGTTACCAAAAACTCCTGCTGACTTCCCAGAAAAAGTGATGTGGTGCCTTCCTGGTCCTCTGTGAAATGTCAAAGATCCTGGTCTCCCTACCACCATGGGGCTGAGAAGATGACATGCATGGCATAATGAGGAGGTTTGGTTTCCGTACCTTTGCTGGGGCAAAGGACAGTCACGGCGGTCTTCATCCTTTCACCTAAAACTTATCTTTATTTCTGCTGGCAAAGGAGAAGGAACAAGGAAGGGGGAAAAAAAAAAAAAAAGAACAAAACAAAACAAAAACCACCAAACCCACGAACCACAGGAGAAGGAATGAGAGATGGCCCAGGCACATGTGGGCGTGACAAAGCGTGTTTTGGAACCGCAGCTTTCAGCGTCACGTACGGCGGTGAAGGAAACGCCGATTCCCAGCTAAAAGGTTCTCCCAGTCAGGAGTGAAACCAGCAACTTCTTGCCAAAACCTTCCCTCCAAAGTTTCAGCATTCCCTGCAAGAGGGGACCCCAACAGCCACCCTGCATGGTCCTTATTTGCCTGTGAGCTCTGCTTCTATTCCTCCAGTCAGAGCCTGCCATCTAAACATCCTTAGCACAAGAAGTGGCCTGTGCAGAGGAAATACAAAAATACTTTGGGGCTTTATCCTTCTTACAACACAATTATAATTCCTAGGGGAGTGGGAGAACAAGAACTGAAAGTACTACGATCTGTATCATGCCTCCCTGCTCTCTTGTATCCAAACCTCAGGAGCCAGGAAACTGGCTCGGGGAGCTGTTCTCCAGCTCCGAGGAATAACCAAACACAGAAAGGTGGGATTTCATTGAGGGGGGAGCTGCAAACAGATCTGCAGGGAGGGAAACTGCTGGGGGAGACAGGGCCCTGTACTCTGAAAGTCCTCAAGTTTCTCGGGCAGGTGGAATGCCCCCCAGTTTGAACAGCTCCTCCCCAGTACCTCTGCTCTCCACTTCTTTAACTTACCACAGCTTGAATATCATGCAAAGAAAGGAGTACTCGCTAGATCCAATGTGAGGAGTAAACATGACACCTATCAGATTTTATGAGACAGCATCATCCACCAGATTTTAACTAAACACTTGCAAACTGACAGTGCTGGGCTGAGAGGAGCTTTTCCATTTTCTCCCTTTAAGCATGAAGCCACTTCCAATTCCCACAGCTAGAAAACGGCACCAAAACCTCAGTGAAAATTAAGCCACCTTTTCTAAAAGGTCAGGCAAACCCAGATTCAGGGTTTCTTTCCTCAAAGTACACATTCTTACCAGAGTCAGCTGAACCGGAGAAGTTTTATTTGAACTGCAGCCAGCCTGACGGATAAATCAACTTTCCTGGCCAAAGGTTTCAGCACACTCACGCCTGGGACCTGGGGCTGATGTTTTTCCTGATACGAGGAATATTATCACTGGATCCTAATGACAAGTCCCTGTGCTGAAGTGACAGCATTCAAGACGACGGTCTGTGCTGCAGATTTTGCTATGGGGAAATTCTTTTGAATGTTTTCCAGCTGGGAAAAGCAGGAGTGCAAAAAGGCAGAGCTTTGCCCTGGAAAAGAGAGGTGGGATGAGAGCAAGCTCTGAGGGGCATCACCCTCCAGAGCCACCCTGCCCAGCCAAACCTCGGGGATCCCAAACAGGCCTGGCTGGGAAGAAAACTACCTTAAACCCAAGGAAAGCTGACTGCAAGAAAATGTCATCGACAATTTGTAGGCTATAAAGTTGACAACGAAGCTCTGGGGGAAGAGGAAGCATCTCTGAAATTCTAGGGGAAAAAATGAGAATACAAATGCTGGTGCAAACTGCATTTGAAAACACCGGAGCGTTTCACCCCTTGACCAAAACTGTCTTAGTTTCTATTCAGTTTTAGAAACACTCAGCTATGGCTTTTAAAGGGAAAGATGCTTTTGGCTGTCCATGGCTGGAAGAGCTGCACCTGGCTTTGCTAAGGAAGGGAGGGAACCTGTCCCCACTTGATGATTAACAGGTGGGTTCCACCAATGAGTCCTAAAATAACAAGCTCCTTTCTAAAAATACCACCCTGCCTTTACACCACCAGATTCTCCAGAAAAACAAAACAACACAACAATCAAAACCAACAAACCACTGGCCGCGAGCTGGCATCTCCCAAACAATCGTTTTCATAGGAACTTCAGGCAGCAGAAAGTTTTGTGAGGCGAAGAATACAAATCTTTGTTCAAGATTAGAAGCTGTTCCCTCGGCCAGCTCCGGAGCTCGAGCACAAATCAGCTTTATGGTAATAACAGATTACGCATCGCCACAAATAAATTTTTTCTTCCCCCCCCCCCTTTTTTTTTTTTGTTACTACAGGATGCGTAATTGAAATGTCTGCGATTCAACAATCACCTCTGCATTCATAAATACCTCATAGTATTCTGAACACACTCTCCTATAATGAGACCGTCTTCAATTTTCCTTGGTAAAGAGACCTTTAAAGAATGCTAAAGCAGGTCGGCGCCCTCATGCACCGATGGAAACAGGAACAAAAGCATTTTGTCACCAAGCATCTCGTCTATCAGTATTTTCTTCACTCCTCTTAAACAAACTGGAAAGTACGTGCCTATTTTTTTTTTTCTTTCCCTTCTTCTCCCTTTTTCCCCGCTAAATATCCGCAGTAACTGCGATTTCATTCCCGTCGGTAAAGCCACCATCGTATGAAAACAACGGTCCATTATTAACCCAACCATCCCCGGCTATCGTTTTCCCTGCTTCGCTAATGTTTTTTAAAACAAGAGGATTAAAATGTCATCCCATCCCTCCCGTTCGAGGGAGCCGGGTGTATTCCTCCCCTCCTGGTCACGGTAATACTTAATCAAGTGTGAATGATTAAAGTACTTCAATTAGAGCTACGTACATTCATCGCAGGCAATTCAAAGGCAGCGCAGAAGTGCAGCTGAAAGAAGAATTTACTTCTACTACTTTGAGATCTCCATCTCCCACTTTTCCTCCTCCTTGGGCCCAACCAGGGTACCCAGTAAAGTACCCGGGGCTCAGCCCCGAGCAGGATTTACACTGGGGCACGTCCCTTGGCAGGACAAAAGGCCTTCCCCCCCCCCCCCCCCGCCTTCAGCAAGTTAGGGGGGGGAACGCGGGTATTATTTTTTGGTGAAAAGAACAACGCGTAAAACCCCGCGCCCGCGCAGCTCCTCAGTGATCCAGGGAAAGGGTTCAACATTAAATATA
>JANHGN010022505.1:3747-14028 GCA_024605025.1 Megaceryle maxima | reverse complement strand
AAATAATGTGCAACT
Organism: Megaceryle maxima; assembly: GCA_024605025.1. Taxonomy (NCBI): domain Eukaryota; kingdom Metazoa; phylum Chordata; class Aves; order Coraciiformes; family Cerylidae; genus Megaceryle; species Megaceryle maxima. The sequence continues at coordinate 14,013 of JANHGN010022505.1, read as the reverse complement.
AGTTAGGATCTGTGGGTTACAGATCACTGTACATCGAAAATATTCCCAGCAGTGAACTCTTGTTTCCATTGCAAACCTTTGAGGAACATATCAAGAAGGAGATTATAGCATGGGGAAAAAAAAAAAAAAAAGAAAAAAGGTATAACGAGACCTTTTCGAAAGGAAAAAGAGTCTGTTTCTCGGCACTGTAAATATCTTTTACTCCAGAAGTCAGGAAGCTTTCACAGGCCAAGACAAAAAGCCGTAGCCTGGCTGTGGGGAGATCAGATTTGATTAAGTTCAGAATTGATAGCCTTCACTGCAGCGGGCAGGGCATGGCTGCGCTTGACTCCCAACTTGGCTGCTTGCTGGAAGAAAAATGGCTTGTGAAAGTAGCCTGGACAGTTCATTTGAATTCCAAGTTTTTAATACTTGATTTGATTATTTTGGTATTACCAGGCAGATCCCAGCTTCTTCTGTTAGCGACGAAGTAGGATTCTGGCATGGGGAGGCAGGCTGCATACGGGTGTTGGCAGGCAGAAAGGTGATTTATTTTCTTTTTTAAGCAGCATATGGCAACGTGAGGATGGGGGAAGGGTGTATCATAGAGAAAGTTGAAAACTCAACTGATTTCAGTGGTAAAGGAGAGATGACGTGAAGGCAGTCAGGTGGACATGGCAGAGTCATGTGCAAATCTACCTGCTCCTGTGTCTTTCCTGAGCCTTCAGTGGTGCTCTTCCTTGGGGCTCTGGATTTCATTTGGCATATGAGCAGGAAGAGCACAGCTGTTGCTGAATAAACCGTATGTGGACAAAATGTGAAGGAAAAAATACAACGTAATCTGGGTGTTTTAAAGGATTAAAAAAAAAAAATAGAAGTTTTCAGATTTGATGTAAAATCATCAAATTGTGGAAGAAAAGCGAGCCTCAAAGTGGAAGCATAAGGATATCGACCAGCTTTTCCTATCCGGTGGTGTTCTCATTTTGTACTTTGTTACTGTATAGACCTTTGACTATTTTTGGGGAAGGGAATCTTTCTTCGACCAGCCTAGGCTGGCTGCATCAGAGTAAGGCTACAGCTGATTCTCTTCATACTGGGATAATTTTAATGTTGGAGGTTTTTTTAACTGAGGAAGGGTGTCTGTTGTAATTGCTATTTCTCCATCGTTCCCATGCAGCTCCCTGATCTTTGGTACTTACAGGTGATCCTTCAGTAATGGGACAACCCATCTAATGTGCAGCTGAAGGGGGTGCTGCAAAGCCTACTGTGTCTTGGTGCTCATGAGCTTTACACCTCTACAGTGGCAGGGGGTGAGGCAGGGGTTCAGGAATCATGGCTCATGGTCCCAGAGGTGCTATAGCTGCCTCCTTGTTCCCCGGGGAGCATCGAAGGCATCTGTCCAAAAAACAAGTCCAATGTTTTAAGTACGTGGGAGGCAGATTTGCCACTGTTAAGTTCTCAATGCATGTTCCATTTTCAAGCTTTTTTTTTCCTAATTGAAAATATTTTCTGTGCATAATTTAATGTTCTCCTTGGGCTGCCTTCCTTTTATAAGGCTGAGAGTGGTGTTTGAGAAACAAGGACAACCAGGCTGTCATGCAGATTTCAGGCAGAAGAATTATAGGCTCCTTCCATAAAAATTTTCTGAAGGCAAACATCGAAAAAACACAGAATATTTTTAGGAGAGGAAAGCCACTGTATTATAGCAAAAAAATCTATAACCAGGCTAGCCTACTAATAACCTCATGCTTTAATTAAGCAGTAGCACAGCTGCTTTTAACCTAAACATAAGGGTTTTTTCCTCTTGGAGTTGTAAGCATTGGCAGTACCTATGTTGAAGGAGCACAGACTGTGTGATGGCTTCCCCCAGAGATGTGGGGGTCTTCACGGAGGATCCCCAGCCATGCATGCAGCGGTGATCCTTTGAAAGACAGGAGATCAGCTAGCACCTCTTTGTCAGAGGGGACATTCTCTAGCACTACAGCTCCAGGTGATGCTCCAGCCACAGGAGAACAGACTACAAGGGCCATGTGTCACGGGGTGTTGGCTAGAGCATCCCCCTCTTCGAGGGGGTTTGTTCAAAGTTGTGTGGCATCTCCTGAGCTTGTGGGATAGGCTACCTGGCAAGGAAGTCCATCTCTTTCTTGTATGGTGAAGGGGAGAGGAAGGGAAACTCCCTCCCACCACAGCTGAGAGCAAGGATGGAGGAAATTCTTTGTGGCTGGAGCCTGGAGGGGTTTGGCTTTGTGAGACATGGTCTCCAGCTCTTTGTGATTTTCAGGCGAAGCGTTTGCACTTTGCAGAGGATGCTCTTGAAGCCATCAAGGTGTAGAAATGGGCAGTATGTCCCAACATGTAGAGGACCTTCAGGACCCTTGCTTTCACTGTCAGACCATCCATTTTCTGTTCTTGATCTTGTGTTTAGCCTCTTTCATTGCCTTTATGGAACCCACTTGCCAGGCTGTTTGCGCCCTTTGAGCATATTATGAGCAAATTAAAACCAAATTGAGATCAAGTCAGTAAGAAATCCCAGCAGAAACATGTTAGCTAAAGCTGTTTGCTCCAGAAATGGAGGCTGCAGCTGCGGTTTCCTTTAGTCACCCATTTCACCCTTTTCATCATCCCAGGTACCTTTAAATCCCCCTTCCTCTGCACTTTGTCCACGACAACTAAAACACTAAAAGCGAGGCAGCCATTGCTATCAACACCATCACTTTCCTTCTGTTTATTTTAAGCTGTCGTGTGGCGGAGATGAGTCAAATGTGTCAGAGCTGGTATCTGAACCTTGATATTCCCAGAGCTGAGGAGGGTTTAACTTCTTTTCACTGTTAATGAAGAAATAAGATTTAACCTTGGGAAAATTCAGGGTCCTGACAGTGCAGAGATTTGGCCAAGGGCTCCTGTTACCAGATTTCCAATTTTGTTGCCAAAAGGTGGGCAGAAGAAAAGCTGGTTTTGGAGATCCTTGGCATATTCTGAGCTTGGCGCTGCTTGGAAAGTCAAGCAAGCTCCTGGAAGGTCAAAAAGATTTTTAACTACTTGGGCATCGTGTATAATAACAGTGTAAACATTAATATTGTTTGATTTGATGTCTTTTCCCCCACTTCCTTAAATTCTGTGTGTTAGTGCAGAAAAAAAGCTTTAGCTGCACTTGGATATGTCCCCTTGCCAGAGGAATCTAAGTAATGTAGGGAGAAGACTAGAGGTGAGAATGCCAATACGGGCTTAGAGATGATCTCTAGAACTGTAATGTAGTATAATGAGATTATATGGGGTTTGGGTAGCTTTGTCTTTTATATTTGTATGGAGATTGGGAGAAATGAAGTAATTTGTAGTTTCTAGTATAAAGTAGTAATAGACAAGCACAGATTTCACAAGGGGCGTCCCAAAGGGGCCCTTTCCAAACATCTCGGGGAGACACATTTGCACCTTAACAGGGAACAAATGGTCATTGTGGCTGGAGGGACTCGGTGTAGAGGAGGACAGCAGTGGGGACCAAGTGTGGGGCAGCTTGGCTGAGTAGGAGACAACTTGCCCATCCACAAGTTGCCGCCATCATCAATCACCTCCGTTTCCCCTCCTGTGGCTGCTACAGTTATTTATACGTGGGATCTCCGGCTATGAGTCTTGGATCCTCAGTTCAACGTCTCCCTCTGTTCTTGGTCATTTGTGTGTCTATCATCTAGAAAACTGTTTTTCGATGTTCTCAAGTTTGCTGCACAGCAGAAAAAAAAACAAAACAAAAAAAAAAACGCTGCCCTGGATTAAAGTTCTTTTCAAGGTCAAAAAATACTAAACGACCCCAAATGAAAATGTTCTGCAATAAGTTTGGAGTTCTTAAATTCTAAGCTACAAAAAGAAGGTTGGTTTGAATGGTTTTATTAGAAAATCATCTTCTGTTTGAAAAGGTATAAAGGTAATAGAGCAAAATACCCAAAGCATAAGTAGATAGATTTGTTGTATGACGATATTCTAGGTTTAATTTTGCTGTTTAGCATGGGCCAGTTTTTAAAGCAAATGCTGTGTGATATCATCTCATGACAGTTTACCTTGAGTTGTCTGCATCTGTCTGATGTTTTAAAAGGAGATTTGAAGGGTTTCGGCCAAGAATTTTAGGAGCTGTGAATAGTTTGTGTTTTGAGAGGAGGATTGCATGATTTCTGAGCAAAACCAGTTTTTTGGGGGTGTGTGTTTTTTTCAAAGCCCCAGATCCCTAGGCATATTCTGGTCATCTTGGCCTTGCATTTCATTTCAGGTGACAGCAATATGTGGGTGAATTAACTCCCATCACTTACTACCATTCCCTGAATATTTGGGGCGGGGGGAGGGGGACTTTTGCTTGTGGGCAGATGAAATAAGAATGTCTTTGTGCATTTCAGCAGTTTTAGCCTCTTCATCTCTCCGTGCCTGCCTGTCTCCCAAGTCCCTGTGGCATATTCAAGTGGCGGCAGTCAGTTCTGGTGACGGGCAGAGCTGCAGCTTTCTCATGGCCATGAACTTTCTGGATGTATGTTTAGCTTCCAGTACTACGGATTGACTATTTTGCAGTGCTTCAGAACTAGTATTTTTTAACCTGCGGGTTATGTGAAAGGGGTGGGGGGTGGGGATGCTTACAGAGGTCTAATGGCATGCGTTTGGGGTGACCGTGTTGCTTGCTGGCAGTGAATGCACCATCAACTCTATTGTGTATGCCCCGTTTTCCAGAACCAATTGTATGTTTTGTTTGTTTCTGAGAACTGAGGTAGCTGAAAAGACTTCCCTGGTTCTCTTGAATTACAAGGTACAAGGAGTAAAGCCCCTCTCAGCAGACAACTTGATAGCATCTCGTCTGTGCTGATGGCAAGCCCCAAGCTCGTGCAGGACTGAGGAAGGGTTTTGGTGCTGAAGGTGGGTCATTGGCAACCAGTTCCCAGATCTGGGGACTGCGTTGAGTTGAAGTCATGGATGAAGGGCACTCAGGGTGGTTTGAGACCTGAGGCTGAGGTGATGTACTATGTGGAGGTCAGTAACTACATACGCTTTGCATTTGGTGTGTGTCTGTGTGCTTATATATGCTCTACATACTATTAGCAGCTGTGGAAATTATGCACGCACCTTTACACACAAATCAAAATTGATAGCTAGAGCCAGGTTTTCAGGTAGATGTTTCTCAATGGGCCAGCTTCCCTGTTTGACTAAGACCTGCCATTCCCAAGAGCACAGGAGGCAGGCACAGGATGGGGGACACGTGCTCAAGGGATGGAGAGGTGCAGGAATACAAGGTGCAGCCCTACTGCAGCTCCTGTGAGCTGTCAGATGCTCAGAACTTGCACAGAGGTTTAAAAAAAAATACCCATTTCCTTCAGACAACAGCACTTTGCTTGGGAAAATCATTTAACTTGGCTGCTGGGACTGAACTAGCCCCTTTGCTTGAGGGAAGAAGTCCCAGCTTTCCAACCCTGGGGGTGTTACTGTGGGAAACACCAGGGAAGGAGAGTCTGAAGGTGAAAAGGGCAGAGGACTTGCTGCTAGGAAGCCGTTTTCTATGTAGATTTGCTTGAAACTCAGCTTACCAGCTGAATTTGAGCATGGGACTAGCAGGCTGTCGTCCTGTAGCTGATCCAGCAACGTTTTTGGGTCCTGCTGCTGTTTGTGGGGCCACTGGGGATGACAGTGGTGAGATTTTTCTGAAGAGCATTCTCCAGGTGTGTCCTGCCCTAAGAGCAGTTCCTCATCCCTCCCTCCACGTATTCTTGGCTATTAAGCTCCAGCCTCAGAATTTTGCCACGAGGGAGCCACGAACCTCAGCTAAAGTGTGCGGAGGCTTTGCGTGTACCGAAGAGTCCGGGAGAACTTGACCAAGTGTTGTTGACACCATTTCTGCCCTTGCTTTCAGTTTATAGTCCTGTCAGGGGTTTGGCTTATAGTCCTCTCAGGGGAAATCAATAGAAAGAGGACAAATCTGGCAGGGTGAGATGGGTGTTTGCTGGAGCTAGGCTCCAGTGGCAGGAAACAAGGTTGGGTGCACAGAAATGATGGGAGGATCTCCCATTTCCCTGTGACAAGAGAATTACTTTGAAGTGCTGTTGAAAACCCCTCCGAGCACTTTTCCTGGTGTCTCCAGGGATCCAGCTGGATTCTCTTGTTGAATCTAGTGAGCTCATTTTGCCAATACACAGGAAAACAGGACATAGCCATCCTCGGAAAGCACAGCCCTTGGCTCCGCAGGAATACCAAGTTTCCAGGGGACCACATGTGTTCGGTCCAGCTCACTTTTATGATTTCAATGTCAAGAGCATCCCTCACTTGTAGTTGGCTGGCATCAGTGCATGCACAATGTATCTGGGAGAGGAGTGTCTTTAAAAACACCAGGGACTTGTTTTGTATAACTGTTGCCTTCGGACTTCGGTTTGGAATTGCCGGGGGCCTGATTCCGCAGCTTCTGCTGCCTTAAACCTCTCAACTTTAGCAGGGTTTGAGCATCTCCCGACTGCCTTGCTGGAATCTGAGGCAAAACAGCTTCAAGGTGGCAGACCTGGGTGTGGATGGGCTCTATCCTGACCTCTCTGAACTCAGAGTTTGGTCCCTGGTTTCAGCGAGGTTGTGATTTGAGGTTCAGTCTGGCCAGCACCTTTACTTTGGCAAGTGCCATTGGCACCACTTGAGAAGCGGATGTGAACACTGGGTTGTTATTGGTTTTTTTTAATCCTTAAATGCCCTGTGACCACCTTCAAAGGCTGGATTTTACATTCAGGCACGTCTAGCCCCCAAGTCTTTCAGTTTTTCTGCTTTGTGATGTTTGTCCTTCTGGTTGATGTGGGGAGAAAGGGAGCCCAGGTGAGTAGGGACACCTGAGACCTCTGCTTGGGGGAGAGGCAGTAGATGCATAGCACATGGCAGGCTCTAGAGCAAGTTTTGGGTTGTTTTTTGTTCTGTTTCTGTAAATAGTAATGTATAAATGATGCCAAGACAGTGTGGAAATTATTAAAAAAAAAAAAAAGTACGTCTTTTGTTGTTGTTTTTATATTACCTCATTCAGCAAGTTTTGTTTTACAATGACTCAATGGCGCTTTATTTATATTGTTTGTACTGTAATTAAACCGATTGACAAACATTTCACTTTGCTTGTTGTTTCACATGATTTTGGTTTGATTAAGTATTGCCAGCTGGTATTATGTTGCCCTTTCCTCTCTCTCTCTCCGCGTTGAGATTTTTGTGTCAGTTGTACAGTATTCTGAATAATTAAAAAAATAATAATAATAATAAAGGAAAAAACCCACAACCCATTGTAAAGTACTACAGAGAGAGGCTGCTATATTGTATAGGTCTCTTTCTAATAAAGACAAGAAAACTTGTTTGTTGCATGGTGCTTCTTTGATCGAGTCTTCCTTGCCATCTCATTGATATCCACCTGCCCTGGCCCCACTTTCTTCCCATATTAATGATGAGATACTGTCACTCTTTGCCAGTAATAAAGATGAAGTATTACTCAAGACCTGGGATGTCAGAAGAGCTGGTAATGGTGCAAATTGATAAATTAAAAAGCAATAAGTCAACCTGGACCGTAATGGTGTATATCTAAGAGTTCTGAAAGTGCTTATGAACTGAATGACAGATCTCCCAGCAAAAATATGCGAGCTTTCATTAAAAACGGTTATTCTTCCCAAGGAAGAGAAAGAGTGGTAAATGTTGCACCTAGGCTTTAAGAGTCTCTGGAGAAGATCCAAGGAATTAGGCCAGTAACGGTTACATCTGTATCTGCTAAATTGGCTGAAATGATCATTTAAAATAAGAATAATAAAACATCTTTAAGGTCGTGATATGGTATGGTCTAATCACTTCTTTGAAGGAATATCATGTCTCTCTAGTAGGCTTCTGTGAACAAGTCATTTAAAGCCCTGAACAATGGGCAACTGATTCACATTTATTTACATTTTTAAAGGTCTTTGTCCAAGTACACCATGAGAAGAAACGGGAAATCTAAGTAGGCCCAAGGAGAAGACACAAATACTGCCCTGATGCAGAAGGTTGGGAGATGGGCTGGAGAGAGAAGCAAGAGGTGATGGGTTTTCACCTGAGCAGATTGGTAACGAGCCACATACCAAAAGGGTCCCAGCCAGGATGGTGTGCCTTGAGGGGTTGGTGACATGGTTGGTGATATCAATGGCTGCAGAAAAACTATGTAAGGCCAAGAAACCTGCATGGTATAAAGGTGGGTATGTAGAGAATAGCAGATAAAAGTCAGTAAATGTGCATTGATGGGGGGGGGGGGGGGGGGGGGGAAATGTGCCCTGCCATGAAGAAAGACACGGGATTTTAAGACCCGTAAGGGCACAGGGGGGGGAGACAATCAATGCTACAGTTTGGCCATCTATGCTTGTCCCACCTTCTAAAAGACACAGATCGGGGATGTTCAAAAGTTAGCTCTGGAGAGATGAAGAAAGTGGGGAAATTCCCTCCAAAAGAGACACAGAGAGGTGGGGTATGATAGCCACATGTAGCAGTGGAGAAGCAGCAGTCTGTGAATGTCTTTTCCTGGTCTTGCATCCAACATGGTGCATGGGCAATACCAATGGGCAGCAGTCAAAACCAGTACAAAAATGGACAGGCTTTCCAATGCGTCACAGGACCCAAGACCTCTCTGCAGCAGAATTTTGATCAAGACCTGGACAAGGCTGGAAAGGTGAGTTTGGATCTTCACAGGCTGAGCAAGACTGCCCCCAGTATGGGATCAAGGGTGTTAGGATTTATCTTTTATGTCTGCTTTTATGTGTCTTGGCCTGAATTTGTTCATTCTTCAGGCCCATCCCATGAGGTCTCATGTCTGCAGGGGGCTGTCTACTCTGTCCTGGCTGATGAGGATTTGCTTGGAGTTGAGGGAGGTTTCCTGCTTCCTTTTCTGCTTTTCAGTTCTCTACAAGTGCTCCAGGGAGGCAAAAGCAGCACTGTGGGGGTTGAAAAGCTACAGGACTGCTGCTGGTTGGGGTTTTTTTGTTTTTTGGGTGTTTTTTACTTTTTTGGGGGCTCTGCATCACTGTTTGGTCATGCAGCAACCGCATGCATTTGTTCTTGCAGTGTTTTGCCACCCTGTTTAACCCCATCGCTCATCTGACCAGCACCAAAGCCAGAGGTGGGTGCATTGTGTTTTCCCCTTCTGGATTTGAAGTGTGAACTTTGAACATGGGAGAATTTGTTTGGATTCCACCTGGGTTTAAAGCTCTAGTAGTGCTATTTTAGGAACCATCTGTCCCTCCCCTCCTTTGCCCTTCTAAAGGGGTATGGGGTTTGATTTTGTGATGTACATGGCTTGCTGTGCACTCTCTTAACAACTCTCCTAAGATGCAGCCTCTCCTGGAAGATCCCAATGCAAGGGATGGTGGAGCAGATTTAAGGATATTTTTCAGGCCCACATCTCTCACCCACCCCAAGCCCACCTCTGTGTCTCCCTGAAACACTCTCAGCTGGTGGCATTCACAGATGCCTAGGAAGAAAAGAAAATATCCTACTGCAAAGCAAGAAGGGTCAGAAAGAGATTTTGAAGGAAAACTATTGATTCCCATAATGACAGTAGGGGGAACTCCCCATTTTTTTCCTTTTATTTTTTTCCTTTGTTTTAAGAAAAAAAAGCAATTACTGTAAAGACCAGACTGTTGCTCTGCCATAAGGTGCGTTTCCACTCTTGCCTACAGAGATTAGCTTTGATGGATGCTGGGAGCACCAGCTCAAGAAACCTTCTCAAGAGCCCAGAAGACACTTGCCAGAGAGCCAAGCTCACCCAAACTCAGCTGTTCTCATAAACAAAAGAAAACATTTTATGCTTCATGAATATTAGATAACAGTAGCCTGAAAAAATCAGGTCCAAGTTCCACCAGCACCAACACTTTTTCTCCACCTGTAGCCAAAAGCTGATCGTGGAGGAGAGTGTAAAATCAGAGTATATGTCACGGTTTAGGGTCAGGGCGGCACCTTAGACCTATAACAGATGTTCTCTGTTAACCCCACTCCCTCCCCAGAGAGGAAGAGAAAAGGAATAAGGGAGAGAGACTTAGTGATTAGAAAAGGAAACTAGAACAGCTTTAATGAGAATTAAAATAATAAAAATTGAATATGTACAAATATATACAAAACCAGTGCCAAACCCAAGCCCCCTGATGGTAATTCCATCACCGTCACCACTGATGCTGTGCAGGCACCAGGGGGTCCCAGCCTGGGCCCCACACCAGGCGGGGGGTGTGTTCAGGAGCTGGATTCTGGTACTGGATTCAGGAACACACCGATTGGGATCGAAGGCAGAACGGACAGAGTCCT